>JAKLNC010000250.1:28016-43072 GCA_022813145.1 Barbatosphaeria neglecta | reverse complement strand
CCCCCCCCCTTTTCCCCCTCCAGCCAGCTAACTCCGACGAACCCGCCCCGGCGCCAGCCATCATCCGCATCGTCATCGCGGCCGGGGACGGGATCGACCGCGGCATCCTGGTGGGCATGGTGGTGGTGAGCTGCACGCCGACGACGATCGCGTCCAACGTGATGATGACGCGGGCGGCCGGCGGCGACGACGCGGCCGCGGTGGCCTCGGTGGTGGTGGGCAACGTGTTCGGCTCGTTCGCGGCGCCGGCCCTGATCTACGCGTACCTGCCCAAGGGCGCCGAATTCGCCGCCTGGCAGCCGGCCTCGCCGTCCACCCTGGGCCCCATGTACGCCAGCGTGGCCGAGCAGCTGTCGCTCAGCCTGCTGCTGCCCCTCGCCGTCGGCCAGGCCGCGCGCTGGTTCTGGCCCCGGCCCGTCGGCTGGGCCCTGGGGGCGCTCTACCTCGGCAAGCTGTCGACGCTGTGCCTGGTCCTGGTGATCTGGTCGGTCATGTCGGGCGCCTTCTACACCGGCGCGCTGTACACGCTGCCGCGGTCGTCGATCGCCTTCAACGCGGCGCTGAACGCGGCGACGTACCTGCTCTTCACGGCGCTGTGCTTCGCCCTGGCGCGCCCGCCGGCGCGCGTGGTGGCCGTCGTCAACGCCGCCGTGGCCGACGCGCCGTATCTCGCGCGCGCGCCCGAGCCGGCGCGGCGGCTGCTGCGGCTGCGGCGCATGTCCGAGGAGCAGACGGTCGCGATCTGCTTCTGCGGCGCCGCCAAGACCACCGCCATCGGCATCCTCCTCGTCACCTCCATGTGGCGGAACGCGGACGAGCTGACCCAGGCCGTCGTGTCCCTGCCCGTGCTGCTCTACACCGTCGAGCAGGTCTTCCTGGCGCAGATCCTCGTGTACGCCTTCCGCTGGTACCTGCGGCGACGCCGCGGAGACGGGGATGCCGGGACGGAGGCGGAGGCGGAGACGGAGATGGCAGCGACGGCGACGGCGACGGCGACGGACGAGGAGGACGGGAGTGCTTCGGCGGAAACAGGCAAGCGGGAAGAGGCGAGGCCGACGACCTTGCAGCCAATGCAGATGGAGCCCCATGCTCGTGGACTGGTATACGGATGAGTACCTTACGCCGGGGGGATGGCACGCATGTACGCGAGACGGAGTTGACGGAGCTAGGCCGAATACGACCGCATCGCTTGGGCCAATCTGAATCCCATGTGAGAGTCGAGACAGTCTGAATTCCATGTGAGAGTCGAGACAGTTTGAATTCCATGTGAGAGTCGAGACAATCTAAATCCCATGTGAGAGTCAAGACAATCTGAATTCTGTGTGAGAGAGTCGAGAGTCGAGACCGCGCACAGCGACAAGGGATGGCTGGCTGGAGGCATTGAGGGATGGCTGACTGGAGGCATTGAGGGATGGCTGGCTGTGGCATTGAGTGATAAGTGCATTCTTGTCGATGTATCTTCCTTTGTCGATTGCTTTGTCGATTGCTCTGTCGATTGCTCTGTCGATTGCTCTGTCGATTGCTCTGTCGATTGTTCTGTCGATTGCTTGGTCGATTGCTTGGTCGATTGCTCTGCCCAACTCGGAGACGAGTCGAGATGCACTGAACTGGGGATTGAGCGGAAACTCACCTCAACATCAGCACCCAGGGAGGGGTTACCTGAGCTATGCATGCACCCCAGGGTTCTAGCGGGGTTTATCTCTAGCAGTGCCAGCCCTACCAACCGCTAACGGTTAGTTGGCTAGTTGCTTGCTAGTGCAGAACAGCTTCCTCACCATAGCAGGGCGGGCGCTGTACCTCTCACCGGGCCCTTGTCTGCTTCTGCACCTATCAGAGGTTCGCAGCTCGACTGATCAGGCCATTGCTCCACCACTTCTTCCATCTTCCTGCTCCCCGGCTGGGCTCCTCAAAGCTACAGAATCAGGTCGGCCATTAGTGAGCGCCCTCTCCTACATGCCTACCTATCTACCTCTGCGCTGCAGGGCTCTCGCCGACCACCTCCGACGTCCTGCTTTATCGTCGGCACCTTGATCGTGTCGGCGCTCCAGTCCTTGCCGTTGAGATACCGGCATACCTGCTTCGTTCTCTCGCGCGACGGTGACCATGAGCTTCGAGCGCCCTCTGCGGGGCGGCTGCCAGTGCGGGCGCAACAAGTACATCGTCCAGGTGCCGGAGTCCGCCCTCGAGACTGCGCAGGTGCTTTTCGACAACCGGCCCTCCCACCGTAAGAGAAGACGAGTCTTCTTTCGTTTTTTCCCCTCCCCCCGTCGGCTTACCTCATTAGCTCACCTCTCGCCTGTTGCCCCCCCCCCCCTCGCTAACGTCGCGGCGTAGGCGCCTCCATGGCGACCCCGCTCCCGGCGTTCGTGCGCGTGCCTCTGGCCTGGTACCACAGCACGACGCTCGCCTTCTTCCCGGACGAGACGACGGCCATGATCCGCAGGGCGTACACGGACCCGTCGCACGCGTACTCGAAGCGCTACTTCTGCGGCTTCTGCGGCACCCCGCTGTCCTACTGGTCCGAGGAGCCGCGCGGCGAGGCCGAGTACATCCGGCTCACCCTTGGCAGCCTCCACCCCGAGGACCTGGCCGATCTGGACGAGCTCGGCCTCCTCCCCGGCGGAGATGCGGAGGAGGTCGTGGACGGGCCGTCGGGGCACGTGGAGAATCCGCCGACGGACGATGGCGCCCTCCACTCGTGGGGTTGGTCCGATAATAACGATATGTTCCACGAGGTGTACTTCAACAACCCGCCGACCGCGGACCCGCGGACCACGGCAGGCGCGCCGGCCGGAGAGAAAGCATCCGGCGCCGGGGCCGCAAGCGACGCCAACGCCGCAAAGCTGCGCGGGACCCTCAGCCTGCCGTGGTTCGATAGGATGTTGTCCGGCAGCCGGCTGGCCACCCTGTGGACCAGCCACGCCGGCGGCCGGCGCCACGACGGCCGCGTCCGCATCGAATGGGAGGTGGCCGAGTGGACGGCGGCGGACGACGCCGAGCCTTCGAATCCCACGAAGCGACAGAAGCGAGAGGCCGGCGAGGACGAAGCGGGCGACACGGCGGTGGGCAACACGGCGATGGGCGACACGGCGATGGGCGACGCGCCGCACTGATCAACCGGACCGCCCCGCGCATCGCTCTGCCTGTCTACGGAAGAATCGGGACAGCCTCGGCTTCCCACCGTTGCGGCGATCAGCCTCCATTAGTACGTGCCGACCGACACGTACCTTTCCCGCGTTGCCTTTCTCGCGTTACCTTTCTCGTGTTGCCTTTCCCGCGTTGCCTTTCCAGCGTTGCCTTTCCCGCGTTGCCTCCACTCCCCTCCCGAGCCCCGTTAACACAACGAAATGCAGCCTCTATCTCTGGTGAGCGCTGTCCTCCGGCGGATGGCGTACTCCGCGGTATCTACGGAGGGGAGACACCTGCTCTGTTCTGAGACGTTTGACGGCGACGAGGGGGAGAGAGAGGAACCGTATGCGTATTGCCAGACGAGGAAAGAAAGGAAGAACTCGACGGGTGTGCGAAGAGACACCGGAGTCGACTTCGGAAGGGGCGGGAGGGAGGTGTGGGTGGGATGGCCGCGGGCCGGCGAATACGGACGGACCTGGGCCTGCCCGCCACGTGATGGAGATCCCGGAAGACCTCCCGGGGCTCTCCCCTTGGCCTTCTCTCTCCCTAGATAGGTAGTCTTGCAGCAACTCGGCGCTCAGTTCTCCGTACACCACTTGGCCCCGGTGAGGAACCATCCCGTCGGCGCTACTTGCCCGATTGCCAGGGCGCGTGCCGACCGGCGTTATCGAAGACCGAGCTGCGGACCTACCTGCGGGCCACAAACCCCAGCGCATGACACACGGCGGCCGGCGATTGGCACGACAAGGTAGTATGACTGCCATGGCTATAGTAGCTTTGCCGCCGACGCTTCCAGGAGCCAGCCACAGCCCTCCCGCGCGCGGACCAGACCACAGGACTTTTCTGACTCTGGTGCGGGCGGGACCCAGCTCGTCGGAGAGACGGGCCGTCGCTCGCTCTTCGGGGCCCCAGGCCTGGAGCTGGAGGGGCCACCAAGGCTCACATGATCCGTCCTGGTGGGTGGCCCCGGATGCCGGCTGGCTCTCCCGGGCCTCAGTCCAAGCGGACGAGGAGGATACGGATCCGTAGTCTGCGCCTGTCCAGTACTCGAGTCCCTGTCCAGTACCCGAGTCCCTGTCCGGTCTCAAGTCCCTTTCCGGTACTCAAGCCTCTGTTTTTTTGCAAAATGAAAATAAGATAAAAATCAGACGTGAGTTGGACAGCAGGGGAAGAGGCAGAATCTCCCTCGCATCCTTCCCGTGGTGGACGTATCCGCCACTCAGGCTTTAGGGCACTGTACCTAGCTAGGGATCGAGCCAAGGATCGAGCCAGGGATCGAGCCAGGGATCGAGCCTGGGATCGAGCCTGGACGACCCACCACCACTTTACCCCGCCGCAGCATCCTCCTCGCGCTCTCTCTCTCTCTCCCGTACGCGGGACGCGGACGTCCTGGACGATCCCATGCCCAGCCTATTTTCTCTTTACCTCTCGGCCTCGACGGCCCGACGCGGCATTTCTCCGTCCCAGCACGGGCGGGTGGGACGCCGGGCGATCGAGCGGATGCTGGGTATGCCTGCTGGGTAACATGCTGGGTAACATGCTGGGTAGCCTGCTGAGTATGCCTGCTGGGTATAGCTGCTGGGTATAGCTGCTGGGTATGGGGTATACCTGCTGGGTATAGCTGCTCGGTATGGGGTATACCAGCTGGGTGAGTGGTTCAATCAACGTCCGGCGGCCCTGAAACGGACAGGCGCGCTCGTACGTGTGGGTAACCGCATATACTACGCGAGCTGGCGTGTATAAAAGAATGGTGTGTCCTCCTGCTGTCCGATGCGGCTGCCCTTTCTCCTCCTCTCCCCCTTCCCTCCTTCCTCCTCCCCTCTCTTCTCCTTCCCCGTCTCCTTCTTCCCCTTCTTCCGTGTCCTCCTCGCCCTCCTTCCCCGGCCTCCCTACCTAGGCACCTACCGGGCCTAGTGCCACCGCTGCTCTCGTATATCCAACGCCTACCGCATCCTTACCGTCTGCCCTCCCCGGCGTCGGGAGTCTGGTCGGAGGCCCCGTCGGAGCGTCAGTCGGACGGCCAGTCGGAGACTCGTCGGGCTGTCAGTCGGAGTACTCGTCAGAGTACTCGTCAGAGTGCTCGCCGGAGTGCTCGCCGGAGCCCCCCTGCCTCTCTGCCTGCCTCGCTAGGCGGACATCGAACCGATCATTCTTCCGGTCTTCGGCCCACACCCCTTCCCCCACCTACTACCTGCTATTCTTGCGCGCACCCGAGCCACGGCCGAACATGTCCCTGCCGAGTGATTTCCTGTGGGGCTTCGCCACAGCTGCGTACGTTCCGCCGCACCCCTTTTCCCCTCCTCGTCCGCGCGGGCACCAGGCTGACGGGCTCCTTCTCCCCGGCGCTGCAGTTACCAGATCGAGGGAGCCGCAGACAAGGACGGGCGCGGGCCGTCGATCTGGGACACGTTCTGCGCGATCCCGGGCAAGATCGCGGACGGCAGCTCGGGAGCGGTGGCGTGCGACTCGTACAACCGCACGCGGGAGGACATCGACCTGCTGAAGCTGACGGGGGCCAAGGCGTACCGCTTCTCGCTGTCGTGGTCGCGCATCATCCCGCTGGGCGGGCGCCGCGACCCGATCAACCAGAAGGGCATCGACCACTACGTCCGGTTCGTGGACGACCTGCTGGCGGCGGGCATCACGCCCTTCATCACGCTGTTCCACTGGGACCTGCCGGACGCGCTGGACAAGCGGTACGGCGGGCTGCTGAACCGCGAGGAGTTCCCGTTGGACTTTGAGCACTACGCGCGCACGGTGTTCCGGGCGATCCCCAAGTGCAAGCACTGGATCACGTTCAACGAGCCCTGGTGCTCGTCCATCCTGGGCTACAGCACGGGCTTCTTCGCGCCCGGCCGCACGTCGGACCGGAGCAAGTCGCCGGTGGGCGACAGCGCGCGCGAGCCGTGGATCGCGGGCCACAACCTGCTGGTCGCGCACGGGCGCGCGGTCAAGGCCTACCGCGACGACTTCAAGCCGGCGGCCGGCGGCGAGATCGGCATCACGCTCAACGGCGACGCCACCTACCCGTGGGACCCGGAGGACCCGGAGGACGTGGCGGCGTGCGACCGCAAGATCGAGTTCGCCATCTCCTGGTTCGCGGACCCCATCTACTTCGGCACCTACCCGGACTCGATGCGGCGCCAGCTGGGCGAGCGGCTGCCGCGCTTCACGCCGGAGGAGGAGGCGCTGGTGCGGGGGTCCAACGACTTCTACGGCATGAACCACTACACGGCCAACTACATCAGGCACAAGCCCGGCGCGCCGCCGGAGGACGACTTCCTGGGCCACCTGGAGACGCTCTTCTACAACAAGCAGGGCGACTGCATCGGGCCGGAGACGCAGTCGTTCTGGCTGCGGCCCAACCCGCAGGGCTTCCGCAACCTGCTCAACTGGCTGAGCAGCCGCTACGGCCGGCCCAAGATCTACGTGACGGAGAACGGGACGTCGATCAAGGGCGAGAACGACATGTCGCTGGACCGCATGGTCGAGGACGACTTCCGCGTGGCCTACTACGACGACTACGTGCGCGCGATGGCGCGCGCGCGCGCCGAGGACGGCGTGGACGTGCGCGGCTACATGGCCTGGTCGCTGCTCGATAATTTCGAGTGGGCCGAGGGCTACGAGACCCGGTTCGGCGTCACCGCCGTGGCCTACGCGGACGGTCAGAAGCGCTACCCGAAGAAGAGCGCGCGCAGCCTCAAGCCGCTGTTCGACAGCCTCATCGAGAAGGCCTAGCTTCCGAAGAACTAGAAATGTACCGAGTATTTTTTTTTCTTTTCCTCTACTAAACGAGAGCCCCCGCCCGTAGCATCGACAACGGCTTACGGCGGTCACGGTTGGGTGTCTGCTGCTACGAAATGGACTATGTCTCCCCAGGTTCTCCGTATATTGGATCCCAATGCGTAAATTGCCTGACCTGCAGTATGAAATGCGATGAGATGTGTTCCTGATCGTCCTCGCGTGCGGGGTACTCGTCCCCCTTTGGACACCCCGAGATCGTATCTCGGACCGTATCCCCGTCAGCTTGTCGGCCTGGGAGGCACAACCACTGCCATACCTGATTGCTTGAAGACGTATCTGTGTTCTGAGACACCTACAAGACTCGACGCCGACCCCGACGCCGACCCCGCAGAAAGCCCAGCTGTCCGCCTCCCTTTTAGCTCGGATGGAGCTGCTCCCCTTGGACCGACCAGGCCTTCTCCACACTCCGTTGCCGAGGAGGTGCGGCTGCGGCTGCGACCGTGGTTGGGGTGACCCAGTGATGTAACCAGCCCGGAACCCACGACCTGAGCCCGTCTTCTCCTAGCTCTGTCTTCTTTGTTGGTGCGTCTGTACATGAGACGACGTCTTCTTTCCGTCTTCTTTCCGTCTTCCACATCAGACAGCATACGGAACGGCGCACGCAATGTCGGGCGCACCGTCGCGGCTGGGCTCCATCCTGAGCCACCTGCTGGGCTCCAAGGGGGGCGGCGGTGGCAGCGAGGCCAACCGCGGCCGCCTGCGCGGCCACCACATCCACCAGCTCTCGCCCACCTTCTTCCTCGAGCGCGCGGCAGCCATCGAGCCGGACGCGGAGGCGGTGGTGCACATCACGGCCAACGGCAGGACGCTGCGGCGGACCTACGCCGAGCTCGCCGACCGCGCGCGGGGGCTGGCCTACTACCTCGCCGGACACGAGAGCAGAGGCGAGGGCCGCGACGGGAGACGGCCGCACCACCTCCACGTGGGCATCCTGGCGCCCAACACGCCCGCCTTCCTGGAGGCCATCTTCGGCGTCGTCGCGGCCGGCGGCGTCCTCGTGCCGGTCAACTACCGCCTGGCGCCGGAGGACATCGCGTACATGTTCGACTACGCCGAGGTCGACCTCGTGATCGCCGACGCCGAGTACGCCCCGCTGCTGGCGGCGTTCCGGAAGGCCCACCCGGACGTGCCCGTGCTGGTGGACGTCGACACGGACGCCACCGAGGGCGAGCTCAGCGGGCCCTTCGACGAGGCCGTGCTGGCGGGGCTGCAGCGCGACCGCGAGAGCGGCGGGCGCGGCTGGGCCGGGCTGTCGCCCCTCCAGGACGCCGCGGGCGAGGGCGAGGGCGAGGGCGAGGACGGCATGCTGGCCATCCCCTTCACGTCCGGGACCACGTCGCGGCCCAAGGGCGTGGTCTACACCCACCGCGGCGCCTACCTGGCCGCGCTGGCCAACGTGGTCGAGTCCGGGCTGAACCTGCCCGACGGGCGCTGTCGCTACCTCTGGACCCTTCCCATGTACGTACCCTCCAGCACATCTTCTCCATCTCAGAAGAAAAAAAAAGAAAGATGAAAAAAAAAAAAGATGAAATAGAGACTAAACGAGGCCGGCAGGTTTCACGCCGTGGGCTGGACCTTCCCCTGGGCCGTGACGGCGGTGCGCGGCACGCACGTGTGTCTGCGCCGCATCGACTACCCCCTGATCTGGCGCCTCCTCCGCGACGAGGCCGTCACCCACTTCAGCGCCGCGCCCACCGTGAACACGCTACTGTGCGCCGCCGCCCAGGCCTCACCCCTGCCCCGTCCCGTCCGCGTCACCGTCGCTGCCAGCCCGCCCACCGGCCATCTATTCGAACAAATGGTCCGCTTATCTCCTCACTTTCCTTCCTCACTCCGTCTTCTGTCTCCTCACTCCGTTCGTGCTCGTTCGTGCTCTGATAGCCCAGCTCCAGACCAACCTCAACCTCCACCCCGTCCACGTGTACGGCATGACGGAGACGTACGGCCCCATCACCAAGGGCTACGTGCTGCCGGCCTGGGAGGCCCTGCCCAGGCAGGAGCGCTACGCCAACATGGCGCGGCAGGGCCACGGCTTCCTCACCAGCCTGCCCATCCGCGTGGTACGCGTGGCCAAAGCCCAAGAAGAGCCGTCCCACGGCGACAACAAGGACAAAGAGGACGAAGACAAAGACGGGGATGAGGCCCCCCTGGTCGACGTGGCGCCCGATGGCAAAGAGGTCGGCGAGATCGTGTTCCAGGGCAACATCTGCGCCAAGGGATACTTCCGCGACCCCGTCGCCACGGCGCGCCTCTTCGCGGGGGGGGCCCTCCACTCGGGCGACCTGGCGGTGCGCCACCCGGACGGCAGCGCGCAGATCCTGGACCGCGCCAAGGACGTGATCATCTCGGGGGGGGAGAACATCTCCAGCCTGGCGCTGGAGAGCCTGCTCGTGCGCCACCCGCGCGTGCTCGAGGCCGGCGTCGTCGCCGTGCCCGACTCGCACTGGGGCGAGCGTCCCAAGGCCTATCTCACCGTGCGGGGGGGAGGCCCTGAAGAGGCAGACCTCGATCCGGCGGCCTTTCTGGCCTGGGCGCGCCGTCAGCCCGGCATCTCGCGCTTCATGGTCCCCCGCGAGGTCGAAGTCGTCGACGAGCTGCCCAAGACGAGCACCGGCAAGATCAAGAAGAACGTCCTGCGCGAGTGGGCCAGGCACGGCCGGGGAGGCAGAGATCGTGATACTGTCTAGTGCGACGGAGTCCATAGTTATGGCCAGGGTTCCACGGGGAGAAGGAATCTACCTTTCTCTTTCTATAGGACTGACAGACATACTGAAGGAGATGTCCGTAAAAGCATCATCCCTTTCATTCCATCCCTTTCATTCCATCCCTTTCATCCTTCCTTTTCCTACCTGCCATCCCATCTATCAATAGCATTCATCCATTCCTGCAAGGTAGCATCCATCCCATATCCCACGTCGGACGACACGCCTATGATAGGTCGCACGCAAAGGACGGTGCGACCACGAGAGACAGATCCAAGCAACCAATAACGAATGGCCTGCCTCTCGCAGGGAGGAAGTACGCATATATAAGATACCTGCCGTAAGGACTAGGTCTGGTAACCAGCCGGCCCGTCCAAGTTTCAGGGGCCGAGCCGCGGCGCCCAATAAACCGGAAACACACGCATCTCCCCCAAAAAGGAAAGTTGGAATGAATGGAAGACGAGACATGTACTTCTCTAGGTTCGAAATTAATAACAAGCGTCCCGAGGTCGGGAGGTAGGATAATGCCTGCATGCATGCATCGTCATGCAACGTTGTCAAAAGTACGAAATGTATCCCGTCCGTCTCTGTTGGCCCGACCCGTATATCCCCCCTTTTACTTTACCCTCTACGACATATATATAGGAAGGTAGGTATACACGCACGCCACCCGCCGCCTACCTAGGCAGCATTCCCCTATATCATTCCCCTAATATCCCAACCGGCGAGAAAAGGAAAGAGGAGAGACGAAGAGAAAAAGAAAAAAGAGGCTAGTAACGAGCATCCTTGGCGGCAGCCTGCATGCGCCGCATGGCGTCGCGGTGCGCCTCGAGCAGCTCGCCGCGCCGCATGCGCTCCTCGAAGGCCCGGTCGCCGCGCTCCTTCTCCAGCCGCTCCGCCTCGCGCCGCTGCGCCTCGGCCTCCTTCTGGCTCAGCAGCAAGCTGCGCTGCATGTCGATGCTGCGCCGCACGTCGGCCTCGCGCCCGTACCCCGTCCCGGACGGCACGGCCAGGAACGGCGTCTCGCGGCTGCCGCTGCCGCCCAGGCCGCTCATCCCGGCACCGACACCGACACCGACGCCGACGCCGGCGACGGGCGATGCGACGCGCAGGTCTGCCGCGACCGAGTTGCGGAAGTTGGCCAGCTGGGACTCGCGCACCGCCGGGCTGGGCAGATGCGAACCCCGCTTCGGCTGGTGGCTGTCGAAGGTGGCCGTGGCGGCGCTGGCTGTCGGGCCGGCTGCCACCGCCGCTGCCGCCGTGGCCGCCATGAGGTTGCCGTAGCTAAGGCTGCTGGAGGGCCGCAGCCCCGCGTTGGGCGACGTCCTGCCGAGCTGGCTGTTTTGCCGGATGAGCTCCTTGCGCTGGCTCATGGGCAGGTCGTCCAGATCGATGGGCGAGGCAGGAGGCACTGCCGCCGCCGCTGCTGCGGTTGCGGTTGCGGCGACACCGTACACCGGGTAATTGTGCACGGAGCCGGTCTCGCTGGCTGGCCGCGAGGGGATCGTGGGCATCACCCCGACCGCCGGCTCCGGCGCGGGTGCCGGCGCGACGAACGACAGCTGCGACTTGTTCCGCAGCAGCATCTCGCGCTTCCCGATCAGGGTCTGCGGGCTCGAGTAGGAGACCACGCCGGGCACCGCAGGCCTACCGTTCGACGGCGATGGCCAGAGATCGTGCGGGAGAGGCGACGGGCTGGCCGACGTGGGGCTGGAGTTGTTGCCGTCCTCCGGCAGAGGCGAGGACCGGTTCTGGTCCTCGTCCTGCTCCCCGTCCCTCTCCTCCGCGATCGGCTGGTTGAGGAGGGCCGAGCTGCGCCGGCCGAGGTTGGCCGACACGTTCCTGTACGGATACGGGACGGGGTAGGCGTTTGCCGGGCCCTGCCCATCCTGAGCCTGCGGCGTGGCGGACTGGCGCGAGTTGGATCGTGACAGAGACGACGGCTGCGGCTGCGGCTGCTGCTGCGCCGACAAGTAATTGGACATGGCCGTCGCTGACCTCGGGGCCGCTGGTGGCGGAGCCGCGTTCTCCGCCGTCTGCTGCAACTCGGCGACGTTCACGGGCGCCGCATCTTCCTCGCCCCTGCTGGCAGCAGCAACCGCGACGGTAGGGGAGGCCGAGTCTCGCGTGGGCGACTCGGGCTGTTCCTCGATCCGCAGAGGCTCCGGCTCGGGTGCCTCGGCGCCGCTGAGATGCTTCGCCCACTCGTTCGTGCGATACGACAGCGCCACCTTCGACAGCGCCCGGGGAAGCCGCTCCTTCGTCAGACTCACCGGCGCCGAGTCCGACGAGGCTGCCGACTTCGCCTTCTTGGGCCCTTCGGAGTTCGAGGCCTCTCCTCCTTCCACCGTCGTCTGCGCGGTCTCCTTCCCGGTTGTCGTCGTCGCCTCCGTCCTCAGCGCTAGCTCGGTGGCCTCCGAGCCGAGCGATTTGCGCGTCGGTGACGCCAGGATATCCGTAGACGTCGTCTCGGCGGCAGAGATCGGCCGCAGCCCTCTGGGCTCTGGACTTGTCTGCGGGGAGAGCCGGGCCCGGAGATCCTCGGCGAACGATGCGCTCGTGTCAGCCCCGAGTCGCGCACCGAGCTCGATGATCCGAGGCCCTTCGCCGCCGCGGATGGTATCTCCGTCGCCCCCGTTCTCTCCGTCGGAGCTCATCCCGTCGACCGTGGCGACGATGGAGCCGTTGTCGCTGTCATTGTCGTTTTTGTTGTGGTTGCCGTAGAGGTGCGAGTCCCTGGGCGATACCAGCTCCTCCAAGCTCCCGCCGTCTGGCAGCTGTGTCTTATCGGCGGCACCGCCTCGTTTGGATCTCTGGGAGAAGTTTCGCAGGAGCTCCATCGAGCCCTGGGATAACCGTTTCGCGAAGGATCTCCGGTGGTCCGCCGCCACCGAAGGCGCCACGTCGTCATCCTCGTCGGCAAAGGTCGCGACAGAAGATCGCTCACCGTCGTCTTCTTCTTCTCCTCCTTCTCCTCTTCCCCGGCCTTCTCGCCCCTCCCGCTCGTCCACGACGGGTATTCTGAACGGCAGAGGCACGATCTCCGGCCGGTCTGCCTTAGCCAGAGCCCCCGCGGACCGTCTTTTTGCCTCCCCAGACGCCGGCCGCGCTTCACCGTCGGCCCCGACCACCCAGTGCTGCTGGGGGTCCTCCCCCTCCTCCACTTCCTTTTCCGTCGCTTCTCGCCCGTGATCGCTATCCAGGGGTGATTCGGGCGCGTCGTCGTCTCTCGCCACCCGAATGGTCACGGCCCGCTCCTTCTCGCCCTGCGCCATGACCGCCTCCGCCGCCGCCCTGTTTCTAGGTTTGGAGGGCGGCGCGGCTGCCGTCACGCCCTGCGCCGTCAGCTCGGCCATCTCGATAGGCTCACCGCCACCGCTCGACTCCGGACGCGACCGCACCGTCGCGGTGCCGTGGCTGTAGCGGACCCTCTTCTCGCTCTCGATATCGCCGACCCCGGAATCGGCGGACGGGTCCGGACTGCTCCTCGGCGGCGGGGTCTCACCGTCTCCGTACACAGCCTCCCACTGGCCCCTCTCCCGCGCGTTGGCCTGCTCCACTTGCCTCCCCACGTTCTCTTCTTCCTCCTGCAGGGCGCGCTCGCCCTCGGCCTTCGCGGCGTCTCGTTTGGCGCGGCGCTCCTTGACGATCCGCCACAGCTTCAGCTGGGACACGATGCCGGCGAGGAAGATGAGCACGGTGGCCGCCAGCTCGACGCGGATGCCCTTGGTGAGGGGGTACGTGTTGGCCCCCAGCGGGAAGAGGTTGTCGTTGAGGTTCCAGACGTAGGCCCAGAACTCCTTGAGGCCGGCCCTGCTGAAGCAGTCGATCCCCAGCACCGTCACGGTGGCGCCGGCGAAGGAGATGGCGCCCATGAGCGAGTACGCCCTCGTCCAGTGGCTGAAGTAGAAGGCGTAGGCTACCACGGTGAAGGAGGCGATGAAAGCCACCTTGGCACTGGTCGCCGACAGGAGGCCGCCGGCGTGCAGGCACAGCAGCCACATGCTGAGGCAAAACCCCCCCAGCAAGCAGCCCAGGCCCTCGGTGATCTCCTGGAAGATCAGGGCGCCCCCTCCCAGTATAGCTCCCGTCATGACCACAGCGACGACGTACGCCCCCTGCACGGCATTGCCCACCGGCGGGTTCATAACGTAGACGATGAGGACGGTCGTGCCTAGGCTAGCCAGGTAGGCTGTCGAAAAGTAGGTATGCAGCGACTTCATCTTGATCCCCACGAGGGTGTACGCGACGCCCGTGAGCAGCATGATGACCCCCGCAACGGCCCATCCCGGCGTCACGGTCGGCTGGATCGGGAGTTCGTCGGGCGGGAGGGTGACTGCGCAGAAGGAGCGGAGAGAAAGCGAGTAAGCCGCTGAACGTGCTCGCGGAGGGGGGTCTCGGCCTGGAGCTTCAGCTTACTATTAAAGAGGGTATGATTAAGAGAATCAGTCCCGTCTAGGAGAGTCGGAGCTGGCGGGGGGACGCTCGAGGCCGCGGACGGGCTCGAGCCTGCCGCCGTCGCCGGCGAGCTATCGGGTGCGTCTCCGGTCGCCGTTGCTGCCGGCGTCGTCTTCGGGTCGGCGCGGGCGGTTGCGGTTGTCTTGTCCGCTTGGCCGCTCCCGTCGGTTGCGGTAGGCGGAGAATCACTTGCTGTCGGGGGAGGCGGGCCGTCTCTGCGGTTGTGGCTCGCCAGCCCGGCAGCAGCCAGGTGGAAGCACAAGCACAGGCACAGAAAAGCCCGTAACCGCGAGGCCCGTAACAGCAGCATCTTCGTTCGGACGCCGGTCGACGCTCCCAGGCAAACCACGGGGAGGGGGGCCGGTCGATCACGGGCTCGGCAGGTACGACGCAGGAGAAAGCCGCGGCTGGGATGAGTTGTGACGGTCGAGAGGAGGTGACGGCTTCATGGGAACTCGGAAAGGTCGAGGGGTATTACCTGGGTCTAGTAATATTACTGGCAGGGTTGCGCTCCCTCCCTCGGTAGCAGCCCTGAGGGTCGGTCGGTCCCAGGAGCTCGGATAGGGCGCGGCCGGGGGTGCGGTGGGAAAAGGAAAAGCAGATACAGTCTTCGTCTTATCAGACATGTACTCAGTAAAGCCACGGCGGATGGGCGTCTCGACCTGGCCCGGGAGGAAACAACACGAGAGGTGGGACAAGGGGGAGCACCAGGCTGGACTCGGTGCCTATACGGAGCACGAGCAAGAGAGAAGGGATAGGAGCATAAAGCGACCAGAGTTGGGGGAACCGGGCGCCGCTCGACAGGCCGAGCTTCCTGGACCAGTCAGGTTACTTCGTACCAGGAGCAGGGGGAGGCTGGCAAACCAGGAAGAGAAGGGGGGAGGGGGGGGGGGGGGGGGGGGGGGCAAAAAAAAAAAAAAAAGGAAAAGGGGTGCCCCCGAAACAAAAGAAAACACCCAGGGG
>JAKLNC010000250.1:0-28006 GCA_022813145.1 Barbatosphaeria neglecta | reverse complement strand
CCCCCCCCCCCCCCCCCCCCCCCCCCCACAGGGAAAAATACAAGAGAGACTGGCTGGCCGGCGATCAAACAGGACAAGCCATGTGGTGACAGGGACAGAAACGGAACACCCCGGCGGGTTGTTGTCATGCTGATGTAGCAATACATAAGAGAGCAGGCCAAGAACGGGCACTCGCCCGCCCAGAACGAGTAGAATGGGCCGGCTGAAGGGGGCCGGGCCAGTCGAGTCGGTCGAGCAGGGGATCGGCTCGAAGCCAGACGCCTCCCCAACTAGAGGGCAACAGCATGGCCAGCGTGCATGCGCGCGCGCGGTCAAGCGAGCAGCAGTCGCATTCTCCGGGACTGGGGCCGGGACTGGGACCGGGACTGGGACGAGGGCTGGGAGGAGGCAGACAGACCGGGAACGGCTTGGGTGAACGAGGTAGCGAGGTCACTTCGCACGCCTGGCACAGCCGACCTATACTGAATAGACCGAATAGACTGTCGGGGACGCGGCATGGCGGGGTTCCCGTCCCTCCCCCCCCCCCCCCCCTGGGAGCCAATTTCGATGCCTGTCTCCTGCCTGCGAAGCAGGAGCTGCTATGCACGAGCTGGAGAGGATGACGACCTCAGGCCGCCCGGGCTTCTATCGAACGGTTGGCCTTCCGCGACTGGACAGGAGCGCGTTCGGGAGATTAGCAAGCCAAGGCTCGACCGCAACGGGCACATGTCGTTGGGAAAAGAAGAAAAAGAAGCGCACGCTAGAGCAGCTTAGGGAAAGGCCTCGACCAACGCAGCGTAGCGCCAGGGGGAGCAGAAGGTAGAGGCTCGGATTTGCAACAAGCTCAGGCGGGCGCGCGAGCTAAGAGCGGGCAACGTCCAGGTCCAGGCGCACGGCGTCCCGGCGTAACGAGGAGACGAAAATTTGCGGCGCCTTCATGCTAAATTGGGCAAGCGCAGGGGATGGCGCTGATTCGCTGCCGGGGTTTGGTACTTCTGCCGCCGCGGTGGATGTGCAGGGCCAGGATGTCCCGCCCATTTCCCTGTCAATTTAAACCCCAGCTGGCCCACCTGACGCCGGTCCACGCTGGCCGGTGCTTCGCTTCGCAGGTGGGGCAAATTGGCTGGGAGGACATACGTGCTTGCGAGCGCAAGTGCAGTCCAGTCTGCACTCCGGCCGCAGAGGCCGAAGTGCCTTTCCTTTCTCGGATGGTCTGACAGCTCCAGGAGGGGAGAGGATGGCGGGCCGTCCAGTCACGGCGCAGGGAAGCTGCCAGTGGCCGCCAGTGGCCGCCAGGGACGCCAGTGGCCGCCAGGGACGCCAGTGGGCCGGCCAGCCGGCCGCCGACAGCCAGAAGGCAATGACGGCTCGATCATGACGCAGCCGGCGTCGCCCACATCCCAAAAGAGAGCCTGAATGCAAAGCGGCGCAGCTGAAAGCCAGGTATCCTGGACGGGCATCCTGGGACGACTCCACCAGCGAGCAACGTGCTGCATCGAAAGGAGTCGAGTTGTCCGCTGCTGCTGCCGCAGCGTCCCGCAAGCCACCGCAATTTTTTCGTCGCTCCGTCCAGTCGTACAGACCGTACGGAGCATCTCCGTCTGGGGAAGATGCGAGCAAGCAAGATCTCGTCATGGACAAACCCCCCTCCCCCTCCATTTATTAATCATTCTGCAAAACCGGTATTGCCTTTCTGCCACAAGTAAGCAAGACGGGACTCGGGATGCACACCACGCCTCGTTAGCGCGCCCGCAAGAAGGCAACCGAAGGCGACCGCGAGAAGAAAAACAGGTACCAGAGTCGGCTAAATTGGCCTGCCTCCTTAGCAGCCTTACTTATACTCCGTAGCGCACTCTACTCGCCTTTCGCGGCTCCACCCCGCGCCGGCAGCGTCCAGGAACCACCACAGCACGACCAGGCAGCCCTGGGGGGCGGCGCGGGCGCCGGCGGGATCGGGCGCCACTCGTCAATCAGTGCGGCAAAAGCAACGCAGGTAATATACGCGTGCGCAGCCGTACATCGAGACGCGCCGTCTCTGCTACACCCACATACCTAGGTATCTACCTACCTACCTACCTACCTACCTACCTACCTACCTACCTACCTACCTACGTAGGTACGTGTGATCCGTATGTCCGTCTCGAGCGACGAGCGTCTCTCATGATCTGGGGGCTTAGCCCCCGGCGGCCTAGACCCCCGTGCGGCCTCTCTTTGCTGTCCTGGCGAGTGAACCCCATATGGACGCTGCACCGACAGCCCATCCCTGCTTTTTTCTTACGTGATAGGGACGAAAAAGCCCCCTTCTCGCCAACGGGCAACCAGTGGGGGGAGACGCGGGCGGAACGCGGGTCCAGCTGCAACTCCATTGAAGCACCAAGTTTCACATTGAGACGTTGGGGTGTCCCCGTCGCCGGAGTGGAGGTTGGGAGGACAGACAGGGAGGATTTGCCGGACGGAGCCCACCGCTGCCACCTTGCCCACCTACAGGTAGTAGCGTCCACCACCATCCACCACCATCTACCACCGAGAAGGACGGGCCCGGCCAAGATCGACAGAGCTGCAAGCCAAGCCAAGCCAGGCCAAGCCCAGCCCAGCCCAGCCCAGCCCGCAGACAACAACGCTCGCTGGCTCGATCTGCACCCCATGCAGGCTTGCCATGCACGCGTCGGCCGTTCGCTCTTCTCCCTGCCTTGTTTGCGATGCGCGTTGCAGGTCCGGCTGCAGTCGGCTGCAGTCTGCTGCGGCAGGTCGTGTGCATCTGCGCTACCCAGTGCGCTGCCCTAATCGTCCTATACGGGATCCAAACCGTCGCTCCCACGTATCGCAGTACCCATTCGGGAAGCCGGATTCCTGTTCTACAGCGACGATGCGATGCACCATCTCGGGCAAGGTCTGCCCTCCCTCCCTTCTGTCCTCTCCTCTCCTCTGCGGCCAACTCACCTCAGCTTCCTACCTACTATGTGCTAGCGTACAAGTAGTAAAGCGGCCAGCCCGCGGGCTGACCGCCACTTTTCTCCTCCGTCCGGGTTAGACAGCGAGACGTCGCCAGGTCGCCCGCCCGCTGCTCGCTGGATGCCGTGTAGCCGACGTACTTCGAAAAATGGTCGACTCGGAAGGCGCCCAGGAAGAGCCGAAGAAACAAAACATACCCGCCCCAAAAGCCACCTCGTGTCGTCGAGCTGCTGAAGTTGCATACCGTCGGTTCTGACCACAACCTTTTCCTCTCTCCATGCCGAGTGCACCGTACTCGGTACAGATTTTTATTTTTTATTTTTTTTATCGAGCGATCTCGCCCCCCTGATTGGCCAATGCCCACGACCATCAATTTCGCCTCTGCGAGCACTCCCACGACCACCCCCAGCCGACGCCGCCGGCTCGGACCCGACTGACCGGACGGACTGGTTCCCAATAGACCGGCGTCGCACCATCTAATATTGGGGATTGCACCATAGCCATACACAGGGTACATACTACGCGAAGAGTAACAAGGCGCCAGCTCATCCCGGCCGCTTCTACGGAGTGCCCTACCCTTGCCAAGCCAGCCTTCGTAAAAGAACCCGCGGAGGCGTCTATAGATTGGAGCCCGTACGAGGGGGGCCAGGGCAGTTCGAGGTGAGCGACTTGGCTGGCCGGGCTGGCTAGCTGCAGGCGCCCGATGCATAAACTTGCCGCCCGCATGGGGTAATCAATTCAATCAAACTCGTCAGATCGGTTCAATCAATCTTACAGATACTTACGGATTATACAAACGTACCCCAGCCAAGCAGGCTGTGCGCATGAACGACCTCGCTTGTTTTCGTGCCCGTGCATGCCTCCGTGCCTGGGAGTGCCTGGGTCCCGCAACGTCCTCATCGACTCCGGATCCGGTAGTACTTGCACAGGCTACGGAGTCCGGGGCGCCAACGGGAGTTGGCCGGACAGCCACAGCCGTCGCACGACATCATGACCCGCATGCAGTGCGCATCGGGGCAGGACGTGAGACCTGGGCACTTGCACTTTTGAGCGGTACTTTGGCTACCGACTGGTCGTTACCGGGAGGGGGGAGAAAGCAAGGCAAGGCAGGAAAGAGGGCGGGGACCGGTACACATATCCGCAACGCACCTAAAATCTACAATGGCCATTCTCACGCCTTCGTATTCTCCTCTCGCCCGTTACGCTCGCGGGTAGGTAGGGAGGTATCTGTCTTTCATTTCCTCCTCGCGCAGCGAGGCCGATCTGTCTTGTCGCAGCAGAGCCTCCCAGGGTCGCAGTCACTCCCCTCGGAGAATAAACGAGGACGTGCATGCCGGCACCTACATACCAGACATGCATCCACTACAGTAGCAGGTGATCTACCTATCTACTATCTTACCTAGCTAGGTACGCACGCTAGGTACAGCGAATCTCGACCCTTTTTGACGTCGGAGCAATTAGAAAGCTGAGAGTATCCTTCTACACACGAAGTAGGCGAACGAGCAAACAAAACATCACCCGATATTTTGCATGTGCTATCGCGCGCAGCTGGAATAAGGGACAGAACATTCCCCTTCCGCTCGCCCGCGTGCGCTCGTCTCGTCCATCTACGAACATAACATGCGGACTAAGGACCCAACGCCGTAAACGTATATGAAACTCCACAGCCGGCCGCGGGCGAGAGGGTACATGTAGAAAAGGAGCACCGGGTATTCAAACCAACTTGCCACGTTTTCCGGCCGTTTCTTTTTCTCTACCATCCCCTCTCCTCTTCTCCCCGGTTCCCGCTCGAGACAGGGCGGACGGCATAATAGAGATGAGAAGGGAGAGGGAGGGAGAGAGAGCAGGTAAAACCTTGGAAAGTTATGTCGGCCTGTTAAGTGATCACCCCTGAAAATGTGGAGAGGGCACTTTCTGCGAAATCTTAGTTGGAATCCTTCCTCGTCTTAAGACGCGGGGAGCTGCGGGTGTGTGTGAGGTTGTTGGCGGTGGCGCGTTTTAGTTTAGGCTATCGGCAGCAATGGGCCAGAGAGAAGGAAGGCTCAGACATCATCCTAAGGCCTGCCTGGTCTATAGCATGGGAAGAGCGTCGCTTGAATCTTCTTGTTGTTGTTGTTGTTTTCGGTGCGGTTGTTGAAAACGCGCGTGTTGATAGATATCAAAGTCTATGTGTATTACATATCTGTACCTTAGGGAGGTAGGGTAGGTACGCACGCGAACCAGTAAGTCTGAGCAAAATACACGCCCGAAAAGGGTGGTACACGGGGCTGGTGTGAGAAAAAAAGGGGAAAAAAAGGGGAAGAAGTTGGAGCCGTCATTTTCAAGACATCGAATAATCATGGAAGAATCGTGAGGGAAAAGGGAAAGGGGGAATCTTGCTAGAACCTCAAAACTCCTGCATCGCGATGGTATACAACCCAGCGCCTGTCTCCCGAAGAAAAGCATAGGGAGGGAGAAAATAGGAAGAAACGCCGTGTCCTCATCGCCTGAACAGCCGCGGCATCGCGCGCTCTGAGCCCGGCTTCATCAGCGGCGAGACAGCCGGTATTGCCTGTGTCGCCATCATGACTGGTGCTGCGGTGGCCCTGGTCATCCGCGGCGTCCGGCGGGTCCTGTCCGTCTCGGTCTTGCTCTTACGCGTGAAGATGGACGAGACGGTGTTGACGGGCCGGGTGAACAGCTGGACCACGACCTGGAGCGGGAAGAGCAGGGCCGACACGGCAGAGTCTACCAGCCAGGCGAGGAAGCTCCACAGCGTGCTGTTGCTGTTCCGTGCCGCCACCGCCGCGAGAGACACGGCATCATTCAGCCGCTGGTCCGTCGATCGAAACTTGGCCTCCACCTGTGCCGCGAAAAGCGTCTGCTGCTTGTGGGTCCGCCGGAGTGCCCTAGCCAGGGTGTCCAGTTCCGGCTGAATCTGGCTGCGGAGCTCCCGTAGCAGGTTGTCCTTCTCGCGGCGGGCATCGGCACGCTTCGTCGCCTTCGACTCGGCGCCGGCCACCACGACCTCCGCCGCGTCGGCACGGGACTCGAGGTCGTCGAGTCGTGCCAGCACGTCCTCTAGCTGGCCAAGCCGCGCCGCCATGGACGATGGCGACGGAGGCCGCTCTGCCATCTCGTCCGCGAACGGGTTGGCCTGGACGATCCGCTGCAGATGGAGAGTCCGTGCCTGGACCAGTTTGATGAGGTGCCGCAGCGGCCGCACTTCGGCGCCCAGGACGAAGACGGTCAGGTTGTAGTTCGAGATGAGGCCCTCGGAAGGGCGGGTGAGCTGGCCACGTATGGCATGCAGAAGATAGGCGCCCAAGACGGGGAACACGAAGCAGGAAACCAAGGCCAGCACCTCGTGTCGATAGAGCTCTTTCAACGCGTCCTGCCTGGCTTTCAGCCGCCGGCGAGGGCCTGTTGGGTTTGCCGGCTGCCTCGGAGGCGCTTCCCTGTCCTCGGGAACATCCCCTAGCTGCGAGTCTTCATATTCGGCCTCTTCCGCAACCTCGACGTCGGAGTCGCTCTCGACGGCGATGTCCGCGCTCGCCTCCTCGTCCACTCGGAGCTCCTGGGCCGAGTAGTACCAAGACCTGCTGCAGCGTAAGAAACCGCACTGAGAGGGGACAATATAACTGTGGACTTGTTCGCGTCGACCTTGTGAGTGGAACCGGGGGGGGGGGGGAAGTTCATCTCATAGCACCTACCATGGCTGCGTGACGCTCCAATGCAAAAAGATGGCGCCAAGGCCCAGGAGCATCAGATCTGTGACGATGGCGTTTCCCCCCTTCACGAGAATCCCGCCCACCGCCGGCAGCAGCGCGAAGGCGAGCGGCAGCTTATCCCAGTACGATGTCTCCCGGCCGGAAAGGCCGGGCGCAGCAGACTCGTGGATCGGGTCGAGGAGGTCGCGCGCCTCTTGGCTATACTCGGAGAGGCCGGAGCCCCTCCGGACGGGCGCCCGAAACGGCTCGTCGAAGCTGACGGCGCTGGTCGTCCTGCGCCGGAAGGCGGCGTCCTCGCCGACGGTAGCGGCTCTCCGGAGCCTGTGGCCCGAGGGGGCCTCCGTCGCTGGCGTATTTGTCCACAACCCCCTACTACCGGGTTCGGGCGAACCGGGCTTGGTATCGGAGTAGCCTCCTGCCATGTCGACGGTGGCCACCTGACGTGGATCGCATGGACGAGGAGGGGTGGTGTGGCCTGCTCAGTGCAAAGTCGTAGGTACTTGCGCGCCGTATGGTCGCCTTCGCTTGCGATGAAGTCGAATGAGAGGGTGGCGTCCGTCCATCGCGCGGCACGGCAAAAATGATAGGTGCGCAGACGTTGTGCGACAAAGGGGGGAGGGGAGGGCGTCGTCACATCGGTGTCATGGAGACCAGAGAGAGGCGAGGCTCGCATTACGTCATGCGGCAAGTGGCGCCCTCTGCATCGATTGGCGTTGATCCCGTTCCTGGCACCTACAACCACCTAGCGTGGCCCGGAAAGACCGGCTCAGGCAAAGGTACGTTCTGAACGTCGCCTGTGCAGATTACTTAGGACGGAACCTGAGGCACGAAGGTGCGGCCGAACAATAAGCAACACCACACCACCTCCAGGGCTTTTCCTGGCGTGTCTGGCCAGGTGCCTGGGTGCCTGGTGAATCGAAAACGGCGATTGGAGCATTTCGGCCTTCTCCGGAGACTGCAGATTTCAAATTGTTCGACAGGGCTTCTTGGTGGGAGGGCTGCATGAACACGTTGCAAAATTGCGCCAGCCAGCCGGCAGGGGCTGCCGCAAAGAGGTGAGAGGGAGATTACCACGGGCAATAATTCCGCGGTAGGCCTTTCGTTCTTGCAGACGAAGCTTCCAGTGCTACGGATCGCCCGACAGGAGGACTCGACAGGACGGCTTTTCCTCCGAAGAAGGGATGATGGAAGACGGAACCTCCCACGTACGGACCGTTAGGGATTCAAGTCGGTCAGTACGGATTACACGCCGCGCTACAAGCTGGGGCCCTCCCAGATTTCGTCGCGCTGTGGAAATTATTCGGTCTCCTCTGCCGCGTCGCGTGGTACCGAAGCGTCGGATCTGTTAGCGCGGTACTAGCCGGGCCAGGACCGGTTTGGTGGAGTCGCCGGAAGAGCCAGAACGGGCCAAGGTCCTGAACTAACGGGGGCCCCAGGCGGGCAAAATTCGAGAAGTTGGCGATTCCAAGGATCTTCTTTTCCGTGCAAAATGGAAGAAGACATGACACTCGGACCGGGCGGCCCAGAAGGAGGGCGGGATTGGCGAAGAGTGACGACGACCCGTGACGCCCGAGCGCCGGGCATGAGGCCAGAAATCGACGCGGCCCGTCCGTGGCTGCGGCAGACGCATGAACGCCCAATCTACCCGAGTCTGCTGCGCTGTGCTTGCTGCACGCTGCAGGGCGTAATCTTTTGGCCTGCCCCGTTTTCTGTGCGCCGCCTTTCTCCACCGCTCGTCGAAGCGGCCCCCCGGGCATCCCTTCCTGCCCAATGCCTGCCAGGAATGGCCGTCGGGACGGGGCTGACGGTGGACGATGATCCCTGGCGGCCTTGGTGGGCGACAAACGGGCACGCTGGCACGTCGGGCAGACAGCTGCTGGAACTGCACCTCCGTGCCTGTGAGCGTAGCCAGCGTGCCAGCCCTCCTGCATGAAGCAGAGATGGCCCCCCGGGCCCCTGCTCGGGAGGTTGGAGAAGACCTTGTTCTTCCGCCCAGGTGCAGTTTCGCCCGAAGCAAGTTTCCAGCTGCGAAGGCCGGGCAGCTGCTATATAGGACCGACACCGCCTCCTCGTATTTGGCCCGCAGGTAGAGTGCGGACTGCCCTGCCCGTAATCCTGAGATGCCGTCGGTTGCCCGCTGGGCCAATCGTCGTCTCGCCATCCTCACCAGCGCCGTCCGCCGTGTCACTTTCAGCTGCCCATAGAGCGCGGGCGGCGTCGTCGACGGAGCCAAGGGAGCCGCACGTTCCGTATCCGCCTCCTCGTCCTCCTGGCCCCTGCGGGCACGGCGCAGCGCTGCTTCAAAACCGAGACGGCCCTCGAAGGGACACCTCCGAAGAGACACCCCCGAAGGGATAAAAAGAGACCGAGCGCGGGCGAATGTCGCCAGAAGAAAGTCGACGACCGAAGGTGCGGAAGTGAGGCCAGACAGCAGCACAGGCACAAACAGGTTCCATGATGCTGGGACTTGGCCCGGCCGCCCCCCTGACCAGCAGCAGCACCCCACGCTGCGCCCTGGCGCTAAAAGCTCGGGCGCGAACCCACCGCACCGGCAGCAGCAGCAGCAGCGGCGGCGGCAGCAGCAGCAGCAGCAGCAGTAATAGCGGCAGCAGCATCAGCAGCAGTATTTGCAGCAGCGGTAATCTTAACAGTCTCTTCCGCAGGCGCTTTGTTTTCGGCCCAATTCATTCCCTGCACCAGCGGTCCCACGCCTCGCCACCGCCCTCCTTCCCCAGGCAGAAGCAGAAGCAGAAGCGGAAGCAGAAGCAGAAACACGAGCACGAGCAGGCGCAGAACCCTCGTCGCAACCTCGGCGTCTCTGATCGTTGCAATTGCAGCAGCCCCTACGGTACGAGGGCGACGGACGATTGCGCGCTGCGATTGGCCGAGGGCGACCTGGAAAGCAGACGGCGCGCATTAGACGAGCTGCAGCAACCCACACCCCCAATCGGGCAACCACCACAGCCAACGCCTGCCCCGACGCAGCAGCAGAGACTTCCGACATTCAGGGAGGCCGTTTCGGCGGCCGCAGGCGATCAGTTCTTCCCACGGCTTCGCTACGCGCCGCAGACCCCCCTCCAGTGCCACCACCCGCAGCCGCCGTAGTCAATGCAGCACGCGCCCCAGCACCTGATGAGCCGTCAGCGAACCCCTTCGCCCGCCCGCACCCGCACCCGCCTGCCTCCTCCGAGAGACCTCCTCGGCCCCCGACTGGAACCGCCCACGCCGGCGCCTCGACAACCTCTGCCTTCTCCGAAGTCCCTGCCCCGGTAGACCAGCGCCGCCACGGCCACGGCCACGGCCACGACCACGATCCTGCCGACTACGTCCTGCAACCTCCCTTCCGCAGCCAGAGACCCCTCACCGGCCGCCTCTCTGCCGCGCGTCTCTGGAACCCGTCCAATTCCACCCCGCGAGCGGTTGCCAGCAACACCACCCCCGTCGCCGCCGCCGCCTTCGCGACCCTCGCCGCCCCCGGCCGTAAGCGCCGGCCCTCGACGCCGCCGCCTCCCGCCATTCCCCTGTCCCATCCTACCTTCGACGCCTCGGCCGACCCTGCTGCCGGCGACTTCCCCCTCCTGACCCTCCCGGAGCAGCGCCAGATCCGGCACTCGACATCCACACGCCCCAGCCTCCAGGTCGAGCGCGCCGGTAGCGAGAACCGCGTGAGCCTTCCACGCTCCGTCCGGCACTCGTACGACGAAAAGCGTGTTGCTGCTGGCCCTTCTGCCCAAGGGGAATATTCCGTCGTTGCGGGCCCCTCGGCTTCCAGTGTTCAGCCAGCGGACCGGCAGGAGCACCATCACCATCACCATCACCATCACCATCACCACCACCACCAACAACAACAACCACAGCAGAGGTCAAGAGCCGCGGGGTTCAGGAGAAGAGGCCAGAGCATCGGGCAGCCGGCATCGAACGTCGGCCTCGTCCTGGAGACCGCACGGTCGCCAGGGAAACCCGACAAGGGCAAGGGGAAAGCGGTCATGGCTCCAACAGCAGCGGACAGCGAAGATGACCAGGGGAGGGGCTTTTCGAAGGACCTGGAGCGGGGGCCTGACGTTCTCGGCGGCGACCACGATCGCCGGCACTCGAACGTGTCGCTGCCGGACGGCATCGGGTCGGCCATCTCCTCGTCGGATTCATCCATCATGGGGGATCCCGAGGTGCAGGCAGATGTCGGCGAGGAGTGGGGCCCGCAACACCCGTGCTACCCTCACATGAATCCGCACGTCCCCATGGACTCGCCCGAGTACGTCAACACGCGCATCATCCGCGTCCGCAGGGACTGGCTGATCGAAGGCGACCTGGCACCGACCTTCTCCAACCTCTACCCCGAGATTCTCGACCCCGCCGGCCTGACCGAGCAGGAGTTCCGCCGGATCATCGAGAAACTCAACGGGGAGCTCATCCCGACTTTCAACCCTTACAGCGTGCGCAACATAGTAGACGGCGTGCTCGGGCTCGTGACGGGCTGGCTCTGGGAGGACTTCGGCTTGACTGGGGCCAAGCACCGCCTCGCCAAGCTGGAGAAGTGGATTGAGCAATGGAATCTCGACATGGAGAACTCGGTGAACATGGAGGAAGGGGCGATTCCGCCCAAGATTATGCCGCTACGGAGGACGGGCTACATGACGGTAAGCATTCTTCGGTCGTATCTGCCACCCCTGTGTATGGTTTGGTGCTAATGGATAAACCGCGTGCAGCTCGATATCCAAATAGCAGATCCGGAGATATCCCCAGCGCCCAGCACGCCGGCGGCGTCGCGATCAGGCCCGCCCGCCGAAACGCCCGTTCCCTCCAGCTGACATTTACTCTAGCCTGTCGTGGCCTCCCCGTCTTCTTTTTTTCGCCCTTCTTTTTGCGTTCGCTGCCTACCTTTCTTGTACTTGCGTTGACCTGCGGACGGCCCGCACGAACCCTCTTATGTATCTGTATCGGGGACAACTCGTGCGAGCCGTCCGCAAGCTACCGCGACAAAGCTCTCCTTCCCTTGTCTCCTTTCTACTACGTATCTACTCCGTCAAATTGGCATGATTTTACGACAATACCCTCCCAAACTTTCTTCTTCCCTACCCCCATTTAGTTCCTTATCCCCTCCTAAGCCCCCTATTTGTCTTTCTGTGTGTTTTTTTTGGATGAAGAGACGTCGGTACAAGCAAAGAAATTCTCGCTCGCCCCGTGGATGCAAATCCCAGAGACAGAACAAAAAAGGACCGGAAAAAAGAGGAAAGCTTTTCTTCCAGTTGTATTCATCATGGCATTGGCGTTATAAGGCGGCAGGCTCTACAAACTCGAAGATGATTCCTTTTTCCTATGTTCTTGCTTTTGCGAGGGTGACTATGGTGGTCGTGTGGCAATCGAACGTCAGCTCGGTGGTTACCTGACTTAACCTCTTGCGTCTACCTTGTCTCTTCTTTTCTCTTGAAGTGTTTCCTTAACTGACTCCAGGGACCAGCGGTTGCGATTTCCATGGGCGTAAATCAAATCCTCGCGGTCTCTTATATACAGTACTTTTGTATACACCAATGTACATAAGTGCAGGCGTACAGTTACCACGGATGGATGGGGGTGCGGCTGCTATAGTATTAGGTAGCAAGCATAACCGAGGTTCGGAGGTTGAGTGGACTTTTTCTTGTGCGAAATTTGTTTTTGTTTTTTTCATTCTTTTTTTTCATCAATTTTTTGTCATCCCTTTTCCAAACTCTAATTATACTATATTCTAATTCAACGCCTGCTTAATACCAACCTTACTTTAACTTCATGCATGTTCCTCTTGCTGATCCCTTCGGATAAGGTGATGCGTCTGCACTATTGTGCAACTTTAGTATGTTTGCTGTCTCGTCTGCTACGCGGTTTCTAGTGCCTGCCCGATCTGACTTCGTGTGTGTTCATGACTCTTCAGCATCCATGTCCGAAAGTCTAACAAGATGAGAATAACGAGGGCCAAGATGGGACGAAGACGTATGTACCTGCATGTCCAGTCGGGCCTTTATGGCGACCCTAGCTTCAAAAAAAATAGGTTCATCTAAAAGGCCGCACGATAGAGTATAGGTAGGTAGATTGAAGGTGTCCTAGGAGGGACTGATAGGTCATCTTCCATTAAGTACGATCGATATTCCTGTGGATAGGTAGATACAAGGAGGGCTACCCAACTGCCCAACTAACTGACTACATAGTTAAAGTAGGGGCCTAGATACAAAGGGAGACACGGAGAGGTGGTTCTATATAAACACGGCGACAACCGGACAAACGAGATGGTAAATAAATCAGGGTTGCTTGGGAATAGGGGATAGGGGGTATGAACAAGCCCAAAGACGGAAGGAAGGGGCTATTCACCCCCTCATAACTATATCAAAGTACTGCTAAGTGTAGGAAAACAGCTGAGTGGACAGGGTGGCAAGGAAAAAACAGGCTATGAGATTTTCAAATCCAAAGGCAAAAAAAAAAAAAAAAAACCAAGGAAAGAGAAAGAGATAAAAACTCCTATCTCAATGCCATAACGGTTCTGCGTTTAAGTCTCCCCAGTAATCTTTTTAAGGGGACGCTTCCAGCGCTAACCTCGCTTTCCGTACCCATCACCTGGAGTGTACTGTATTCAAAAGTTTTGCATCATGCGCGATTATGCGCGTAGATAAGGTATGTATGTGTGTGGAGAGCTCATAAGGTCTCTGTGCTCAGAGCAGGGGCGGTCCTGTTCCCGTTGCCTTGTCGGCTCTCCTCAGCCGACCCCCCGCTCGTGTTCCTCCTTCTCCGGGTCCCGCGGAAGAAGTCACCCAGCGTATGCGTAAGACTCCGGGTGCGGCCGCGTACCCCAACCGTTCTAGAGGAGAGCCTCTCGGCTGCCAAGTCCCCGTCGGCGTCGTCGTCCCCGTCATCATTGTCCGCGTCGCCGCCGGCTCCTTCTCGGCCTTGCACGGGTAGCGTGGCGTCGGGCTCGGCTTCGACGTCTAACTCGTCTTGTGGGACGAACAGGCTCGCTCGTAGGCTGTGCCGGCTCCGGCGGGACAGCATGTGCTGCACTTGCGGGTTGTCCAAGTGCTTGAGCAGCGTGTCTCCCACCACGGCGCTGACCGTCGACGATAAGGGCGACGGCGATATGAGCGGTCCTTGGAAGTGGTGTGAATGGCCCCGCGCGTGGCTCAACGACGTCCGTGGCGTGACGGGCCGCTCGCTAGAAGATGCCGGGACGCCCGTTATGGAGGGTATCGCGCTCTGGATCAAGGGGGTGGTGACGTAGGACGGTGCTTCCGAGCCGGAAACGGACGCGACGGCGCTGGGGCTGGCGTAAGGCAGGGTGAGGACGGAGTCGGTGGAAACGCTGTGCGGACCTGGTCCTGGATGAGCGGGAAAGGGCGGGGGTTCTACGCCGTCGGGAGGCGGAGGGGCCGCCGAACCCGGCGCCGCCGGCGTTCTCAACGACGGAACACCGGTGTTGGTCAGGGCGGCCAGGGGTTTGTTGAGCGCCTCCGCAAAACTCACGCGGGAAGCGCGCGACGATCTCCTGGACCGGCTCTCTTCGTCACGCTCCGGCGTAGCTGGAGGCTGCTCCTGCTGTTTCTGCCGCCGCTGCCGGGGGGTGCCCGGCTCTTGTTCGGACAAGCCGATAGTCTCCTCGATGCCCTCAGCCTCTCCCAGCGAATCTTCCCCGTCGTCGGAGCGCGACCTGCCGCTAGTGATAAGGAAGACGCCGAAGAAGGTGAGAAGACAGCCGCCCACGAACTTCAGGGCTTGATCGGCGGCCGTCCGCTCGAAGTCCCGGTACAGGACGGCGCTGCCGGTGATGACGCAGAGGGTGAACATGACGAACTGGATGGGGATGACCTGGGTGGAGTCGAAGCGCTGGAGGGCCTTGTTCACGTAGCGGACCTGCATGACGGCGGTGCCGAGGAGGACGACGAGCAGAGCCCACGTGACGGGGGTGGCGAAGGCCGCGAAGAGCGTCGAGGAGAGCATGGACGATACACCCTTGGTTGCCAAGACCGTGTAACCTCCTGGTGCGGGAGACGAGCTCAAGTTAGCGTTGGTGCGCCGTCAGGGGGGGGGGGGGGGGGGGCCAGCGGATAAGACGTACCGTACAGGCCAACCAGGCCCAGGTCGATCAGGATCGTGCGGTTGCCGTAGCGCGGGCTCGCCCACATGAGCACGGCGATGAGGAAGCAGGTGACGCCGACGTAGACCTCGAAGGCCGTCGTGGTGATGGCGTCCCAGACGTCATGCGGCTCCAGCTTCGTTTCCTCCTGCTTGGCGCTGAGGACGACGGTGACGACGCCGGCGATGGCGACGATGACGCCCCAGAAGTCGCGCTGCCGGAAGACCTCCTTGAACAGGATGGGCGCGATCACGCAGTTGGAGACGAGGGCGACGACGCCCAGGGGGGACACGATGGATGCCGGCGCGAAGCCGTAGGCCAGGAAGTTGCCCATCTCGCCGACGGTGATCAACACCTGGCCGAGCCACCAGTACGGCGACTTGAGATAGGTCGACGCGGTCTTGGGCTCGCCGGAGTCCTCGGACCAGCGCGAGTCGCCGCTCTGGTAGCTCTCCGCCAGCCGGTCCGACTCGCGCGCGCTAGTCTCGTCGTTGCGGTGGTCGGCATCGTCCTCGCGGCTGCGAGAGCCGTCGGCCCCCACCGCGCCGTAGCCCCCGCCGTGGCCCCCGCCGTGGCCCCCGCCGTCCGGCCGGCCTGCTGGCCCCTCCCCCTCTCCGCCTCCGTTGGTGGCGTTCTTGAGCGCCTGCTTGACGCGCTCGCGGGAACTGGCCTTCTGCTTGTGGAGGCGGATGTGCGCGTACCGCTGGACGTTGAGGGCGAGGGCGATCAGGATATTGCCGACGATGGCGGTGACGATGCCGATGAGCGACGACCAGTTGCTGGGCAGCTCGGGGCCCGAGCCGTCGCCGGTGCCATTGCCTTGGGCGCCCAGGAAGCCGTTCAGCACGGGGGTTCCGAAGGACAGGACGGCTTGCGCCGGAGAGAGGAATGGCAGGAACGGCGGCGGGGGCGGCGAGGACGACGACGTCGGTAGATACATTGTCCGATCGGCCCCCTTCGGTGTCCCTCTCCTACCTATACTCCGTACGGCACCGCGCCAGGCCCGAGAAGAGGCCGCCTCGCCGGGGCTGGCGTTGACGCGGAAGGCTGGGGGCGACCTCCGAGCAGGCTCACCGGCGACAGCGACAGCAGCGGCAGTAGTAGCTCGACGACCCTGGGCCGACTCTCCGGAGCATCGGGAAGTCGGCGTCCTCGGCGGGATGGCGAGCGCAGAAAAGTCGAAGCGGCACTACCGGAGCGGAGCTCAGTAGCGGCAAATAGGAGGACGACTCGGCCGGCGCGCACGGAGATCAATCGCAGGCATATCTCGCAAGGACTTGGAACGAAGCATAAAGATCATGTAGTAGGTTAAGTAGGATGCTAGGGTAGAGATACCTCGAGAAGGCTGGGTGTGACACCCGTCATTAAAAAGCTGCTGCTGCTAGGATGGATGAATTGATGGAGGTGGGCAGCCATCCTGGCCGTTTGGGCAAGGCAGCGCGGCCATTCCAGTTAGCGGGACAGCCCTGTCAACCAACTGGCCGAGTGTGGCAGCGGGCCTGAGGTCGCCGCAATTCCGTCATTAGCGCTAAGCTGTCCCCGCCCGGCCTTCTTTTCCCCGCCGCTGGGAGCCTTCGGCGTAAGCCTGAGCAGCCACCCACACCACTGGAGCCCATCCCCAACAGCTATGCGTTAGCGGCGCGCCAGTTCTCAACAACTCTCTTTCTCTGTCTCCTATGGCCTTCTTCTCTTCTATAGTCACTGCCTCTCTTTTCTGTCTCCTATGAACTTCTTTTCTTCTTATGGCCACTACGGGCGACAACTCTTCTTCTCTCGAGACTCGTACCTGATCTTCTTCTAATACCGCATTTGCCCGCTTGCATCTTCTCATTCACCGTCGCAATACGGATCACCCGACATGTCCGACGACGAACCGTCCAAGAACCCCTTCGTGCGGTGGAAGCAGCATGTCGATACTCACATCGGCCTCGCGCTGAACTCCATCTTCGGCGTCCCCACGATGGTGTCCAAGAACTTCAGCCTGCGCCGGCCTGATCCCCCGAGCGGCGTTGCTACCGAGGCGGGCTCGCAGACGGGATACCCGCACGGGGGCGATGGCAATGGGGGGGTGGCGAGACCCAGTGCCAGTGCCAGTGCCAGTGCCAGTGCCAGTGCCAGTGCCAGTGCTGGTGCCGGCGTTGGTGCCGCGCCTCCGCCTCCTCCTCCGCCTCTGCCGGCGCGGCGCGACGCCGACGATGCCGGTGTCCTCGAGGGGCTCGACGCCTACCAGCTGCTCGAGTGGCACAAGTTCATCCACTACTCGCCGTATTCGCCCTACAACCTGCAGTGGCTGCTGCCGCCGGCGCCCCGCAGCGTGCCGTTCGACGCCGATTACGACGGCTTCACCTTCGCCGATGCGTACGAAGACTTGCTCGAGGCCAGCAGCCGGCGGCCTATGACGGACCTGCGGACGAGGGCGCGCCGTAACGAGGCGTACCGGATGATCGGGGAGGTGGAACCAGCTCACGTCTTGTTCGACAGGCTGCATAGGAACCGGCTCCTCGAGGCCTACTTCCCACAGCAGCCACTGTCGAAGCAGACCGGGGGACAGCAGGCCGGGGGACAGCAGGTTGGGGGGCAGCAGGTTGGAGGGCAGCAGGCCGGGGGGCTGGCTCTCCCCGCAGCACAGGAGGGGCTGGTTGGTGGCCGGCCGAAGCAGGATGACTGGAAGGAGGAGGCAGCCAAAGCCTTTCGGGACGACGACAAATCCGAGGAGGATTACTATGACAAGCTGGACAAGGCGTTCAGGGGCCTGGAACGGTTCCTGGACGAAGCGACGGGCCCCAGCGATCGGCCCAGGCCCAAGCCGCAGCTGGACAAGCACGGCGAGAATAACAATAATGGCGGGCCCGACACCGAGGCCGAGCTCTACGATATGATCAAGTCCTCCATCGAGGAGGCCGACCGATGGCTGGGCACCTTCTTCCGGTCCCTCGCGGACGTCAAGTTCAGCGGCGAGGTGTCGACGTCCTCCTCTTCCTCGTCGTCTTCGCCGGCCAGATACCCCGGCGCCGGCGCCGGCGCCGGCGCCGGCGCCGACGCCGACGCCACGGCTGCCGACAAGGCTCTAGAGACCGTGCAGACTACCGAGGAGCACGTCGACTTCTTCGGGAACCACCACGTCAAGACGATTATTAAAAAGGTCAACGCCGACGGCGAGGAGGTCGCGCGCGAGACGCGCTATTCCATCCGGTCGGGCTTCGGCTCACGCCCCACGAGCGCGGCAGTGGCGGAGGGCGAGGCGGAGGTGGCCCGGGATGAGAAGAAAAAGCAGGAGCAGAAGACGGCCGGTGAGCAGGAAAAGCCGGCGGGGTGGTTCTGGAAATGATGCCACGGACGCTCCGCGTTTTGTGAGATCCTGATTGCGTCTCTCGTCCTTTTCGGATCGGAGATGCTCGTGGTGGTGCTGTGAACAGCCCTGTTGCCTGACCCCTGTTCTCGTGGTGGCCTGCTGGCGCTCCGTTCTTTACCCAAAATTACCCAAGAGGACGACAGTAGGCCACTGCGAGGAGACGATACCTTCACGGAGAGTCGGGTGGCGTAGGTTGTTCGCAGGCTGCCACTGCAAGCAGGGAAGTTGGCCTGAAGTCGGAAAAGCACACCAAAAAGTCGTCATCTTCAACGCAAGTCATCGAGAATGGGATCTTGTATACATATATGTAACCACACGAGTGCATGGGGAGTGCCATCACGAAACCTCTGTTTCTAGTTAGTCTCGTCTCGTCTCAACCGACCTGTTCGTTAACAATATTGCTGAGGAGAGCAGGCAAGGTTTTTCGCAGACGCGTTGGATATGTCATTTATATATACAGATGTATATATATGTATATACTACTGTGCGGTGCGAGTAGATTATTCTAGCGATTATTTCCCCCGCCGCGTCTCGGCCTTCTTTTTCCGCATCATGCGCTTGCGCCCGATGATCTGCTGTCTGGCAGCGAGTTTCGCATCCGCCTTGGCCTTCTTGCCGGGGGCTTCTCCCGCGGCGACATCCGAGTTGGGGACGTCGTGATCGCCCTTGCCCTTGCCCTTGCCCTTGCCCTTGCCCTTGTCCTTGCCCCAGCCCTTCTTCTCGCCGTCCGAGGTGGAGGTGGTGGCGGTAGCAGCGGCGGCCTTGGCCTTTTCGTCCTTGCTGCCCTTGGTCTCCTTGGGCCTGGCCAGCTCGTGGCGGCGGGCCCTCTCCTCGTTCTCCCTGCGGCGCAGGACGACGTTCCGGTTCTCGATGGCGAACTCGACGATCAGGCGGGACGTCTTGCCGGCCTCGTTCTTGAGGCCGTGGCCGTTGAGCCAGCGGAGGCCCATGAGGGCACAGCGGTGGGAGGAGTACTCGATGAAGCCGTAGCCGCGGCTCTTGCCGCCGCCGGCCTTCTCGTCGATCTTGGAGCCCTCGTTGCTCTCGAAGACGACCTTGGCCTGCTTGACCACGCCCTTGCCCTTCAGCTTGCGCCGGCGCTCGGCCTCCTTGTCCTCCAGGCCGCCGCGCGCGATCTCCTCGCGGGACAACGGCTGGCGGCGGCCTTCCTTGACGTCGGTGGCGAAGCCGACGACGGCGGCGCGGGCGAGGGCCTTCAAGGCCTTGGAGTCGACGCTGCGGGGGATGTTGCGAACCGCCAGACGGGTCAGGCTGAGGAAGAGGCTCGGGTTGCCCTCGACCATCTTCCGCCGCTGGGTGGCGCTCGTCTCCCGCATCTTGACCTCGGAGGGTGCCAGCAGGTTGTAGAGGGGGGAGTTCTTGGCGATGTAGCCCTCGTTGAGGAGGAAGAGCCGCCGCTTGTCCTTGTCCTGCTTCCCGCGCGCGGCGGACCCGTCGGCGGCCAGACGGGTGGCCTCGTCCTTGTTCACGGCCTGGGACACCAGGAGGACGCGGCCGTCCATGGTGTATCGGCCGTCGCGGTCGACCGTCTCGTCCTGCAGCACGGAGTGCTTCCCCACGGCCGAGGTGGGCTTGTAGCGAGGCGAGCCCCGGAGGCAGTTCTTGGCGTCGTCGGCGCTGAAGAGGCAGACGAAGCCCGTGCCCGCCGGCCGGTCGGTGGCGCGGTCGACGACCACGCGGGCGTACCGGACGGCGCCGAACTGGGCGAAGTGCCTCTTTAAGTCTTCGTCGGTCGCCGTGAAGGGGAGGTTGCGCACGAAGAGCGTGGATGAGGTATCGGTGGAGGGCGGCTTCTTCTGGGGTGTCTCGCCGGTCTCCTCCTCCTCCTCCTCCTCCTTCTCCTCCTCCTCCTCCTTCTCCTCCTCCTCGTCTTCCCACTCCTCGTCTTCTTTTTCATCTCCGCCATGGGGCCCCTCGCCGTCACTGCCGTCGTCGCTCTCCTCTTCGAGATTTCCCATGTGGTTCTTCATGAAGTTCTCGAGGTCAGCGTCCACGTCGTCGTCGGTCCCGCCTGCGCCGCTGCTGCCCGCGGGTGCTTCCTTGTCTTTGGAGGTCTTGTCTTTGAGAGCTTTGTCCTTAGGGGTCTTGTCCTTGGAGGCCTTGTCCTTAGAGGCCTTATCCTTGGAGGCCTTGCCGGTTTTGGTCTGGCCCTCCGCCCCCTCCTCTCCCTCCTCCCCCTTCTGCTGCTGCTGCCACGTCTGCTTGTCCACAGCCCAGTCGACGGCGATGGTGCGCCCATCGACGACCTTGCCGTTGACGCCCTCGATGGCCCTCTCGGCATTCTTCTTCCCGCGCATGGTGACGAAGCCGAAGCCGGAGAGCTTGCCCTTGGAGCTGGGCAGATCGGCAAACTTGACCTTGCCATACATGCGGAAGAGAGCCGTCAGGTCCTCGGGCGTCTTGACGCTCCAGGGGAGATTGCGCACGATGAGCTTCGGGGCCCGTCGGGCCTCGGCCAGGGCCTCCTCGCGCTGCTTCTTCTCCTCGGCCACGCGGGAGGGGACGGCGCTGGCGGTGGCGCCGGCGCCGGCACCGGAACCGGAGCCGCTCTTGGCGGAGGCGCGGTGCCTCGGCTCGGCGACGTCCAGCACCAGGCGACGGCCGTCTAGGAGGACATTGCTGAGCCTGGACTTGGCCTCGACGGCGTCGTCGGCGTCGGTGAAGGTGACGAAGCCGTAGCCGCGCGAGGTCTTGGTCTTGGCGTCGACGACGACGGTGGCGTGCTTGACGGGGAAGTGTTGCGAGAAGAACTCCGTCAGCGACTCGCTGGTGGCCGAAGGCGGGAGGGACTTGACGAAGAGCGACCGGCTCTCGCCGACGCGGGCCTTTTTGGACGGAGGCTCCGACGATGGGGGGGCCGCTTCAGCCGTCACCGTGGTAATGGCGCCGCCATCTTGAGTTTGGGTCTGCTGCTGCTCCTGCTGCTGCTCCTGCTGCTGCTCTTGGTCGGCCTCGGCCTCCCTCCGTCTCTTTTGCGCGGCAGATTTGGCCATTTCGCCTTGCCATCCGTAGTGCCGGCGTCTGTCTGGGTTTTGTCATGGACGTCGATCCATGGATATCGAAAAAAAAACCTGAGCTATCGTTATCGGATATGCTTATCATCACGTGATTGGAGGGGTGGTTCGAGGACCCGCTCTACCGTTTGGGCGAAAATGGAGCTAGCCTAAACGGGCATTGTTGGTAAACACGGAAGGTGCGCCCCTCGTTCGGCCGGCGACTCCAACCACCTCACCAACTTCTCTCAGATCGTTCCACCATTTCGACAGTCTCTACCTTCGCTGCCCGACGTTGCCACGACGTAAAACGCTTTCTCTTCGGCCGCGTGATCTCGCACGCGCACCTCGAAGACGGGCAGCACAAATAGAATCGAAATCGGAATCGAACGGAAGACATGCCGGCGCGCACTTCGACGCGGCCGTCGCGAGTGTCGGCGGCGGTGTCGCACAAGTCGTCGACGGCGACGCTGAACGCGCGGGCGTCGGCGGCTTCGCGGGCGTCGTCGGTGGCGCTGGACATCCCGGCGGAGACGGCGGACAACGCGCTGCGCACGCAGGTGGCGGGGGTGTTCCGCGAGGCGCAGCGGAACACGGCGTCCCACCGCAAGCTGGCGGTGACGCTGCGCAAGATCCAGGAGGCGTGCTGCTACGAGCCTACCGGAGCCGGCAACGGCAAGTCGGCGGCGGCGGCGGACTTCGCGGAGGACGACTTCAACGCCGAGTTCGCGCGCTGCGTGCTGCGGGCGATGCCGGTCAAGAAGACGGAGGCGGCGGGCGAGCGGGTGATCCGCTTCGTCGGGCTGTTCCTGCGGCACGCGACGGACAAGGACAACGAGCTGCTGGGCGAGGCGGACCAGGATGCTAGCACCATGCCGGAGACGCCGGGCACGCGGCTGACGGCCGGCCTGGTCGACACGATCCTGCCGTTGCTGGCGGCCAAGGACAAGTTCGTGCGCTTCCGCGCCACGCAGCTGGTGTCGCACGTGATCAACTCGCTGGACGCCATCGACGACGACCTGTTCCAGAAGCTGCGGTCGGGCCTGCTGCGGCGCATCCGCGACAAGGAGGCCATGGTGCGCGCCCAGGCCGTGCTGGGGCTGGGCCGCCTAGCCGGCAACGCCGCCGACGCCGAGCAGGACTCGGACGCCAGCGAGGACGAGGCCGCGGCCACGGGCCTGCTGGACAAGCTGCTGGAGGTGCTGCAGAACGACCCCAGCGCCGACGTGCGCCGGTCGCTGCTGGTCAACCTGCCCATCCTGCCCGCCACGCTGCCCTACCTGCTGGAGCGCGCGCGCGACGCCGACGCCGCCACGCGCCGCGCGGTGTACGCGCGCCTGCTGCCGGCCCTGGGCGACTTCCGCCACCTGTCGCTGTCGATGCGCGAGAAGCTGCTGCGCTGGGGGCTGCGCGACCGCGACGAGAACGTGCGCAAGGCCGCCGGGCGCCTGTTCCGCGAGCGCTGGATCGAGGACTGCGCGGGCACCGCGGCCGCGCCCGAGGACGCCAAGCCGGCCGAGCTGTCGCCGCCGGTGCTGGACGCGCTGCTGGAGCTGCTGGAGCGCATCGACGTCGTCAACTCGGGCGTCGAGGACGGCGTGGCCCTGGAGGCCATGCGCGGCTTCTGGGACGGCCGGCCCGACTACCGCGAGGCCGTGGCCTTCGACGACGCCTTCTGGGAGACGCTCTCAGCCGAGTCCGTGTTCATCGCGCGCAGCTTCAACGACTTCTGCCGCACCCAGGGCGGCGGCAAGTACGAGTACCTGGTCGAGGAGAAGATGCCCGAGGTGACCCGGCTCGGCTTCTACCTGGAGCGCTACATCAAGGTGCTCGTCGACGCCGTCAAGCGAGCGGCCGAAGCAGACGACGACGACGACGACGACGAGGGAGAGGACACGGTGGAGCAGGAGTTCATCGTGGAGCAGCTGCTGCACATCGCGCTGACACTGGACTACTCGGATGAGGTGGGGCGGCGCAAGATGTTCGCGCTTCTTAGGCAGAGCCTGAGCATCCCGGAGCTGCCGGACGAGGTGACCAAGCTGACGGTGGACGTGCTGCGCGATATCTGCGCGCCGGACGCCGCCGGCGAGCGCGAGTTCTGCAGCGTCGTGCTGGAGGCCGTGGCCGACGTGCACGACACCATCCTGGAGGACGAGCTGGAGAGCAACGGGGCCGACGACGACAGCTTCCACTCGGCCCGGTCCGAGGTCAGCGCGGACACCACGCCGACCAGGGGGAAGGGCGGCCAGGCCGGGGACGCCACGCCCGCCCCGACGGAAGAGGAGGCGCGCGCCAAGGCCATCAAGGAGATCGTCGTCAACATGAAGTGCCTGCACATCGTGCAGTGCATGCTGGCCAACGTGGCCGGCGGCCTGCAGCAGAACGACCACCTGGTGGCCATGCTGAACAACCTGGTGGTGCCCGCCGTGCGCAGCCACGAGGCGCCCGTGCGCGAGCGCGGCCTCGTCTGCCTCGGCCTGTGCTCGCTGCTGGACCGGTCGCTGGCGGAGGAGAACCTGACGCTGTTCATGCACTTCTTCAGCAAGGGCCACGCCGCCCTGCAGATCACGGCCCTGCACATCCTGACCGACATCCTCAACGTGCACGGCGCCCAGCTGCTGGCCTCTACCCCCGCCCTGCTCAAGGTCTACGTCAAGGCCCTGCGCGCCGGCGCCCGCTCCCCGCCCGAGGTGCAGGCCGCCGCCACCGTGGCCGTGTCCAAGCTGCTGCTGGGCCGCGTGGTCACCGAGCCCGACGCCGCCGCCGAGCTGCTCAAGACGCTCGTGGTCGCCTACTTCGAGCCGGCCAGCGCCGCCAACCAGAGCGTGCGCCAGGCCCTCAACTACTTCCTGCCCGTCTTCTGCTATTCGCGCCCCGAGAACCAGGCGCTGCTGCGCGCCGTCGCCCTCGACGCCCTGCACGCCCTGTTCAACATCCGCGACGGCCTCGAGGACGACGACGACGCCGACGTCGACGAGTCCATGGCCAGTCTGACCACCATCGGCGCCTGCCTCGTCGACTGGACCGACCCGCGCAAGTGCTACCAGCCCGGCGCCCCGCCCTCCGCCGCCTCCGCCGAGGACCAGCAGAAGAAGACGGTCAACGGGGACGTCCACCTCGACCTGGCCCGCGACATCCTCGCCCGCCTCGAGGGCAACATCAACAGTGCGTTCTTTCCCCCTCCCCCCCGCTTTTTCCTCCCTCCCGAAGGAAGTATCCGGCTAATGCGCCCGCAGAGGAAGAAAAGAAGGCGGTGGCCAGCCTGCTCGGCAAGCTGTACGTGTCGCCCGCGTCGACGGAGGGCAAGATCCGGTCCCTCTACGCCGACGTCTCCGCCGCCGTCGACGCCCAGCTCCTCGCCGACGCCGCCAGCCGCAACGCCCTGTACAAGATCCACGTCGCCCTCGGCAAGATCGTCAACAACCTCGACCAGGCCCAGCAGCACGCCCTGGAGCGCGGCTACGGTCGGCGCAGCGTCAGCCGCGCCACCTCGCTCAGTCTCGACGCCGCACCCGCCGCCGCATCCGCATCCGGCGACAAGACGACCATCGCAGCGGCGGCGGCGGCGGCGGAAGAGGACGACAAGACGGTGATCATGGCGACGGAGCCGGATATCAAGGAGGAGGACGAGGAGGAGGACATCGACGACGTCGACGAGGACGACGACCGGACGGTGGTTCGGCACCCCGAAGGGGAAGGAGACTCGCTTGTCGAGGAGCTATTGACGGATGGCGAGACAGAGATCTAATGCTACCTCTCATTTCTTCTCTCTTTCTTTTCTTTCCGCTTTTCTTCTCTTTGCTTTCCTCGTCTTCACGTATCACACGGCTTATGAATGGAACACACGCATTGGAATATGTACGGTATAGGGGGTTGGTTGGATGGCGGAACGAGGGGATAGGGGAGGTGGTTTTTAATCTATTTTTCTGGTTCGCCATCCCATTCTCTCATGCAATATTATGTGAGTGTGATGCTTTCTATCTCTCGTCGTCTATCCAACAGGAGAACCACCTACTAGAGAGTGCCCAGCCAGAACAGGAGCCCGCCCAGGGCGATGTTGACGACGAGATGCATGCCCACCGCCCAGGCGATACAGTACAGGTACTTGGGCGAGAACACGGTCCAGATGAACAGGTGCGTGCGCAGCGCCGTGCACGCGGCCATGACGGACGCCACGCTGACCGTCGCGAAGACGGTAAGGACGGCGACGTGCCGGAGATATACGCTGCGTCGTCCTTTTCGCTCGCGTTCCTCCAGCTTCTTCTCTTTTTCTTCCTCCTTTTCGCTCCGCCATTTGCCGAGGAGCAGCCCGTTCGCAGCGAACGTCCAGTACAGGGGCGCCGCCCAGTTGCCCACAAAGACGAGCACCCCCACCGCCACGACGTCGAAGCCCGCAACACCGTTGTACGCGGACGACAGATCCACGCTGGAGATGGCGTTGGTGCCACCCCACGCGAAGAAGGACGCCGCCTGCAGCAGGATCGTGGCCGTGCTGAGCTGCGGGAGGGAGAGGGGCAGACGGGGCAGGAGCAGATCAGCTAGATAGGAATGGAGGACCTCGAAGAGGAGGAAGAGGGGGATGCTGGTCGCGCGGGACTGCGTCATGGCCAGGAGGGTGTACAGGTTGCGGAGGGTTTCCGTTGCTGTCGCCGTCGCCGTAGAGGCGGACCGAGGCTTCGTCAGTATCGAGATGGCCACGCAAGCGGTCGCTAGCCCCAGCCCGACGAACACGACCCGCGCGCGGACGACGAGGCTCGCGTCCAGGCCCGGCCCGGCGCCGACGAGCCCCGCGAGCCCCTGCAGGACGGAGCCGGCCACGAGCTCGGGCGAGTCCTCGCGCGTGAAGGCGAGCTTGAATGAAAACGCGGCCAGCACGAGCGCCGCCATCGTCGCGGCGCTGACGGGCCGCGGCCACGGAACGTGCAGGCTCCGGACGCCGCGGAGGAGGTTCCGCAGCACGGCGAGGTACGCGAGGCCGACCAGCGCCCAGAGCAGGCCCGGGTAGGGACGCATGTACAACTTGACGGCGTCGGGCTCGCCGGCGAACTTCTGGCCCGTCTGGTTCCAGGCGCGGATGATTCGCAGCGCTGCCAGGGCGGTCACCAGTGCCGTCGCGGGGGCGAGCATCCCCTTTTTGGAGCTGTTGCTGTTAGATATTAGCGCAACAGCGCGTTTTTTTTAGAACAAAGAAAAGGTGGGAGGGGGGGCCAAAAGCAAGTACGTACAGGCTGAATCCTAGCTTATGCAGCCCCATAAGGGCCAGCCACGCCGTCGACGACCAGTACCAGAAGTGGTGCTCCTCCTCCACGTAGCTGCTGGCGAACATCATGGCTGCGTACGCGACACACACGAAGATGAAGGGCCCGAACGACCGCAGCGGATCGCCCGCCGACAGCCAGCACGACCACACGGCGAGGACGACAGCCGTCACGGCGAGCCCCTGGCCGACGGCGAGCTGGGACACGTCGTAGTTGCTGGCCATCCCGCTCATGATGCGCTGCGCGCTCCGGAGCCACTGCCAATACGGTGCGGTCGATCAGCATACGTCAGTCAGTCACCGGCGGGGTTGTTCACCTTACCTCGGTTGTCTTCCGGGCCCATTCTTCGTTGGCCTCGCTATCGACTTCCGGCAGAAGCTTCGACGACTGGACGATGTCCTGCCACGCGCAGCCGAGCTCTTCCACCTCGGTCTGAGGACTGTTGCACCTCGCTGCCGCAGATACCGCCGGATCGGCCTCGAAGGCCTCCGTCCCGAAGGCGGCCGTGAGGATCTCCAGGATCTGGTGGGCGTTGTGCATCAGAATCTGCACCCGGTCCCGTTCTGTAGTGTCGTCCTAGGTTAGTCATGCATGTTCAAAATAGGTAAGAACTCGACAGAGGAAGCTCACCGTCCCAAAACGGCAAAAAGTCTGGGATGAAAGCGCCCAGGTTGTTCTTGGGCACGGGAAACCCCAGCAGGGCCGCCAGCGTCGGCGCCAGATCGGACTGCTCGACGGTGCCGTAGTGCCGGAAATCGTCCCGCTCGGCCACCGGCGCCTCGTGGCTCGTCCGCAGCGCCCTCATCTTGGGCGCCGCGAAGACCAGGGCGGGGGACGTCTCGCCGGCCGAGGACGCGCCGTGGTTGCCGGCCTCGTTCATGCCGTGGTCGCCGCAGAGCACCAGCAGGGTCGAGCCCAGATGCGGCTGCGAGGCGAGCGCCTCGTAGATCTCCCGCACGATCGCGTCCATCTCCCGCTGCTTGGGGAGCATGTTCGGGCTGGAGCGCGTCAGTCTAGGGCCCTTCCATCGGGGCCCTGCTGCCTTGCTTACCTCTTGGGACCGCCCTTGTGGCCGATGTGGTCCAGGCCCAGATAGTGAAGCACCATCGTGCTCCAGTCATCGTTCCTCAGCTCGTCGGCAATGTGTCTCGTGACGTTGTTGTCCACCTCCGTGAAGTCCTGCGCTGCGTCAGCATCTTCACTTTCCCGCTTTATTTTGGACGAGGACGAGGCGGACGTACAGCCACGAAGAAGCTCGACGTCCCGTCCACGCGGTCGAAGGTGTCCGGGAAGAGCTTGAGCCAGGTGTCGTCGCCGTAGAGAAGCAGCTTGCCCGTCGCCTTGGCCTTCATCTGCGCCAGCCACGTGTCCTGCGAGGCCAGGGACGACGACTTGTCGCCCTCGTCGATGTTGAGCACCACGTCCAGAAACGACGGGATGGACCCCGTCGTGATGGCCTTGATGCGCGGCATCGTCACCGTCGGCGACGTGGCGTGCGCCGTAAAAGGGATAGCCAGCCCGTCGCGGATCAGTCTGCCTCCCTCCGTAAGTCGTGAGTCTTGCAGGGAAGAAAAGGGGGGGGGGCGAAAAAGGGGGGGAGAAGAAAAGAGGGGGGGCAACGAAAAGAGGGGCGGGACGGGGAGGGAGAA
>JAKLNC010000024.1:74509-199322 GCA_022813145.1 Barbatosphaeria neglecta | reverse complement strand
TAGCTACCACGCCCTATTAACCACAACTTGTGATTGTCAACGACTTGCCCCCTTGCCGCTCCAAGCAAGCACCACCTCACCCTGTCTCTGCAGTCAGGTTGTAACATTCATGGCTTCATGCCCATGAAATATCGTCAAATCAAACTTGCTCTTCGCTATTGCCGACCGTGACACCGGCTTCCTACAGTAACTTAGCATGATTTTGCTTAAAGGTAACTATACGAACCATAGTTCCCAAACACTACAATATAGTAAAAATGTAGGAGGCCGGTTTCACGGTTCTTTTTATAAGTGCAGTCGAAATTTTGGGAGGGATTCCCGGCTGCGTGGATCAACATAACTCACGGGCAAAGCAAACTTTAGCCAACAGGAAAGACGTCTTTTGTAATTTCCTAGGTACGCTTACTGAGGACACTTGCGCAATGGATGGACCAATATTTCCTCCACATAGCAAACGGCATCTTTCCGCGCTTTGGAAACTTCATGCGTCCAAATTCCGATGGAGTTTAGCACCTTTCCCTTTAGCTTCAACTCCGTCTTGCGAGCCAGCGTAAGGCCCCTCGTAGGCACGGGCCGTTGCGGAGCTCCAATGCAAGCTGGGTAGTAGTGATGCTACGCTGACGGGCGGGACACTGACCTGAAGAGGTTGGCCCTGTACTAGTTAGCCGCAAAAGGCAAAGCTCCTACCCAGAACAGACTGAGCCCTTCTCCAAAGCACATGGTTGGGTCCATGGATGTGCCTGGCGGCCCACACACACGGCATTTTTTCGACGAGCCGCTCAGTCCGCGGCGAAAACGGCCAGCAAGTGCGGGGGTGACCGGGGCCTACCTAGTTTGCTCGAGATAAAGGCGGACTCCCCGACGCTCGCCCCTTCGACCGCTCACCTTGGTAACTTTCCATCCACCATCCGTCCCCAGCCGCCGACATGGCCGATTCTCAGTCGGCTCCGGCCGCCCGCGCCGCAGCCGGTCCGGCTGCGTCTGCGTCAACGCCCGCGCCCGCATCCGTGCCTTTGGCCAACGAGGGCGAGCTGCAGCCTCCGCAATACTGGACCGAGAGGACACAGCCCGAGGTCAGTGCCGGTACCTGTATCCAATGCTGTCGTCTTCTCGTAACTAACCCTATATTGTGTACAGGACGACGCCGATTCGGCGCTGGGCGCTGATGAAGAGGACTCCACCGCCTCTATTTCGTCGTCCATCCTAGCGTACCGCACTATCAATGGGCGTACCTACCACAGCGATCGGGGAAATCATCAGTACTGGTAAGCGCCCGAGCGCGAGAGAATCAAACGGTGCGACGGCTAACTGGCAAGATAGGGGCGCGAACGACAATCGCCAGAGCGAGACGTTGGATATCCTGTAAGACGGGACGCCCTGCTGCTAATAGCTGAGGACTGTCATGCATTGCTGATACGACCCGCTCGCCTAGACACCATGCATACACGCTCGCCATGGACGGCAAGCTGTACTACGCTCCCCTGCGGGATGACATCCAGGTAGGTAGGATTGGGTACTACGTACTAGCTGTGTTCGACAGACTGAGACTGACACCCGACCTAGAAAGTGGTCGACATCGGAACCGGGACGGGTTTGTGGGCCATGTAAGCCCCCCCATTCATAAGAGCAAAGCCCATGACTGGAACGCTGAAACTACAAACAGTGACTTTGGCGACATGCATCCTAACGCCCACGTTATCGGCACCGACCTGTCGCCCATTCAGCCGAGCTGGGTCCCAGCCAACGTGCACTTGTAAGTCGCCACGCACGCTCGCACGCATGCTCCCGCATTCTCTACTTTATAAGAGCTGACATTGAGACTACTCTAGCCAAATCGACGACTTCACGGAGGAATGGACCTTTGCGGACGCAAGCCTCGACTACGTGCATACACGCTGGCTTGTCGGCAGCGTCCCGGACTGGACGGCCTTGTTTAAGCAGGCTTACAAGGCCCTTAAGCCAGGTGCCTGGATCGAGTCGTTTGAGCTCGACGGCTTCTTCAAGTCGGACGACGGCACGGTTACCGACAAGACGGCAGTAGCCCAATGGGGCTTCATTTTCCGCGAGGGGAGTAAGAAGCTGGGCAGCACCGCCTCTTTCACCGTCGTCCGGGATGAGCTGCAGAAGAAGTCGCTGCAGGAGGCCGGCTTTATCAACATCCAGGAGCAACCTCTCAAGGTAAGCTGCCCGCCCCTGATAGCATTTCTTATTTGTCCCCTGTCATTGACCCTTTCTAGTTTCCGTTTTCCGAGTGGTCCAAGGACCCAAAGCTACGGGAAATTGGCAAGTACTGTCGGGTCGGGCTCGAAAATGACATCGAAGGCACTGTCGGCTTTTTGGCCACCCAACTGGGTTGGTCCCAGGACGAGATTTCCGTGTATGCTGCCCACGTCCGCAGGGAGTTCCGCAGCCTGAAATTCCACGGTTACGCCTCGAGCAAGGTGGTTTGGGCTCAGAAGCCACCCACCTCTTGAAGAGGAGGGAGTACTCATCGTTTCCAGGCGCCCGCAGCATCTATATTTCCGAATTCTTTTCTTGAAACCCCCAACGCTATAGATACACCAGGGGACAATTCTCAGACCTCAATGACTAATAAGAACATGGGTGTGTTTTCCTAATGCAATTCTATCTACCTAGGTATTGTCAGGGCTTCTACTCCCTACGTAGTTAATCGCTTCGTCCCGCCCTGCGACCCGTTGGTGACATTGCCTTCTAACACTCGCCTTTGTATTGTTTACCTGACGAATGAGTTTAGAGCAAGCATTATCTGGGATCCGAGAGTCTGTCTTCTTTTAGCGTTCGCCATTGACCCGACATCGGATAGCGAGCAAGATGAAAAGGGAGGAGACCAAGTGAACTACCGACGGCGTGAGGGGGCTGGGGGTGTCACTTCGAGCAAGATGTGGGGGCGATTCGCGACGAGCCAGTGGATCTTAGATATACTCCTGGTCAAGGAACGGGAGTGTAATATTAGGCTAAGTGTAAGAGGCCGGTGTCACGGTCGGCAATAGCAATCGATAGCATTCGATAAGAGAGGCGAAGAGAGGGCGACAATTAGCTTGATTTGACGATATTTCATGCGCAAAGCATGAAGTTATATGTAAGAGTCCAAGTTGCTAATGCTAGCAAAAGCTGGAGAAGTCCTCTTGTAGCTTATTGCTGCCTGGAACTAACGTTGCTGCCTGGAGCTGAATAAGCTTCCTTGGAAGGCTTTGGAGGGTAATGGAAGGCTGATGCCAACACTAAGACTCTCCCTGTCACACGGCCTATCGGACCTGAAACGGAGGACAACAATAGACCAGCGCGTACGAGGCGCCCGGCCCAAGGAAGGGGCCAGAACGACCTAAGGAAGACCAAGTGGCCATGAAGGCCCCAAGGGATATCAGATCATGAGGGAATTATCAGGAAGAGGCCGGCCAGGTGACCTAACCAGCCAGGACCTGAAACGGCGCAGGCGCCTGGATCGGCGGCTAGGCAGCAAAGGCAACTAACCTATCAGGAAAGAGGACGCCCCAACAGGCCATGCCAGGGGCGTAGCCAGAAGGAGACAAGGAACACACCCTAGGCACAATATAGGGACAAGGACCGGCCCTTCTAAAGGAAGAAGGAAAAGAAGCAAGGAACCTCGAACCTTGAAAGAGTATTAGCTGAAATTGATGCTATTACGCTCCAAGCCCTGAAATACCAGCCCTTGTCACACTCCCCTCGTAAGAACGGGGTCGCCAGAATGGCCAAGGGACAAGCAAAATCAAAAAGCAAGCAACATCAAAAAGAAAGAAGAATGAGAAGAGAAGAAAAAAAAAGACCAGAACGCACCACTAGGGAAGGGAAGAGCAGGTACTTACTTTATGCGACTCTGTAAGAACTAGGTATTTGCACTGGCTGGCGCTGTAGGTACAACCGCAGAGGTGCACTCAAGGGTGATAAACACAAATGTACCTATAGCCAATGGCAAGAATCTCGAATACAAACATAGGTAGGTACCTACGTAGGTAGGTAGGTACGTACGTACCCAGGGGATTTTCGATGTCTAAGCCATTAGACTTGAGGTCAAAGTTTATCCAGATCAGCGGCTTGTACCGCTCGGCCATCTGGTCTTATTTTACTTTGTTGAAAGAAACTACCTTTCAGCGCACCTATATACGTAGTCCAGACTCGTTGTCTGGGGAACGCGCGGTTACTCACCTGATATATCTAGGTAGGTTAGGTACCTACGTACCTACGTACCTACGTAGGTGCCTACATAGGTACGTAGGTAAACTAACAAAGTATTGGTATTTAGCATCTCAAGTCCATGCGTTTCCATGATGCAACACACACCTTTGAGTTAGGTACATACAGGTAGGTACCTACGGAGGCATTAAAAATCTGCCACAGACATTGGTTTGATGCCGTGCCTTTCTGCTTTTTGGGCAGGTTCACTCCTATGGTTGGCTTACGGCCTTGTTTTCCATGTCTGGTTTCGCTTATCACCTTCGCACTAACTTCCATTTCTCTATTATTTCCAGCGTGTTACCACGGATGATATCTTCTCTCATGGTATCACCGCTACGTTAGCGAGGTCGTTACAGGAGGGGAGAGGCGAGGAAGTAAGTAATAGAAGGTGCACACTCTTCTTGCTCCCGAGCTACTGAAGGCTGGTAGATGGGTTGATTGCCCCTTTTCAAGTCTCCGAGTAAGGTACGCAGCTAACGCTTACAACCTCTCTATTGCGTATCACTAAATGCCTACAGACCTGCAACCAGGGTGCAGAACTTCAGAGTGTTATAAACAATAGGAAGTGGTACGCGAAGTTTGCTGAGAAAGAGGCCTCGATGGGCGGGCGCATTATGCCGCGGACGGGAGAACAGGGGGGGAGGGGTGTAGGGGACAGGGTAACAAGAGGGAAAAAAAAGGGGGGGGGGAGGCACACTCGATCTGCCCCCTTTTGGAGGACTCACAACGGCCATTTGGCAATGCTACACGCGCTTCGCTTCCACGTTTAGAAGATAATGGAAGTAAGCATAACAATTATGCTAGAAATAAACATGACTTGCTCAAGTTTACTGCAAAAAACTGATCTGCTTTGATGTTTTAATAAGTGAGCCGCATCCGGAGGCAAAGATGGCCCGGCACCAGCCAGCGTGGCCTATTAATAATAGTAAGGCTGGGTTGAAGCTGGATTTTTGCTGTTGAAGGAGAGTAGTTGGCTTAAGCTTCTTCGGGGGTTAAAAAGTGAGATGAGCCGGAAGAGAGCAGGGCAGTGGGAGGAAGTATCCAGTAGTAAAATATTGCCAACTCTCTCTTTCTGTTAGGAGACTAAGGGCTCCTTGACTACAAAGATAATTTAACAGATAACATGCCTCATGCCGTAGCCTCGACTTTTCTTGTTCTCTTGACAGGCTTCTTCCCACCATCATGCTTGGAATTATGCTTCTTGTCGACTCTTTCCTTATCCTTCTCCTCGCCCTTCTCCGGCCACTTTAGCGTAGGGGCCATCGCCGCCCTCGTCTCCTCAGGGTCCACTTCCTTCGCCCAGCGCACCCAGCCAGACCGCCGGTGCCCCCATAGATCTCCCTTCCAAGTCCGCCACACATTCCGCCCGGTCCACGACTCCCGAAGCTCTTCCTCGTGGTCCGCGAGCTTGGTGAGTATGACCTCCTTGAGGTGGAAGGGCACAGCAATGCCGTCGCCCTTTGAGGGCGCCAGCACGACGGTGTTGAGCACGTTGTGGCCAAACTGGGACTGGGCAAGGTCGAGGACGTGTGGCAAGAGCGCCGCGACCAGGGCCTTGTGGAACATGGGATTCTGCGTGGGCGACTTAAGAGCGGTGATCACGACGTTAGCCGTGGCTGCTGAAGTGGTACATAGCCGGAGAAGCTGATTGGGAGAGAGAGAGAGCAGTGATTCCTGTGCTGCTTGGCAGGGCTGGCCGGGTATGGAAAGAAGAGCGGCGACTAGATAGCTGCCGTGCGAGGTTAACGTGGCCTTGCTCTTGGCGAATTGCTGCTGTGGCCCCTTCTCCTTTTCCTCCTCGGCGGGGCCCTTCTCGTCTTCTAAACCGCAGAGCGTAGACACTAGGCCGTTGGGATCAGAACATAACGCCTCAGATAGAGCGCTCAGTAGAGAGTCGGCCTCCTTTGTGGCGTTCCGCGCATGGCATCTTTCGATGAGCGTCTTCAACACGTTGAAGCGCCCCCTGTCAACTAGCGCCTGGACCGTAGGCAGCGTCTTCTGGACTGCGTCGACTAGATCCTCTTTGCTGAGCCGTTCTAAGATTCTGATGCCTGAATAGCACGCGATGTCGTTGCGAAGGAAGGTATCGATACGGGGGCCAAAGATGTGCGCATACAGGGCTTTGAATATCTTTCCAGGACAGTGGGTAATGAGGGTTTCCAGCAGTCGCGATCCGATCGAGTCGTAGACCATTGAGTTGACAAAATCGCAGGCCGGAGACTCGGCCTCACCCAGCGACTGAGGCGCCCCAGGGAGAAGCAGATCCAGCAGCGGCGCAGACGCCAGCCCCTGCCCTGACTTCGCCGTTTTACTGAGGGCAATATCCAGCTCGAGCAGCAGCTGCAGTACCGGATTGCCTGTCGGGTGCGTAGCTAAGACCCGCAGGGTCGTGGTATCGGTCTTCGCGACCGTGTCGTCAATAATCTTGCGGATAGCCATGGCGAACGACTTGGGGACGGCGCGTGCGCGGGCGTTTAGCTCCGGAGATGGCGCCGCGGCGCCCGCCACCGTGATGCGCTCCTTCTTCTTGCTTTGGAGGAGGGACTTTGTCGAGGCTTCTTGTAGCGGCCTCCCTGAGAGGATGACGAGGATGACGCGCAATGTGTGCGAAGCGAACCTGTCCGAAAGCAGGTAGTCGAGATGGGGCTCGAGCTCGTCCAACGTAAGCAGGAATAGATCCTCCATCGGACGATCTGGATTCTTGGTAGACGGTTCGTCCTCTTCCTTCTCATCTTCCTCGTCCTCATCAATTTCGGGTTTGCCCCCATTCTCGAACTCGCGTGTGACGATGGAGGCCGACTGAATAAACAGCTGCTCGCAGCAGTGGCTGGCGAAGCGGTGGGTGACTAGCGTGACAAAGTGGCCGATAAAGGCCTTGAACAGGTTCTTCTTCTGCCGGACGTTGGACAGCAGGATGAGCCGCTCCATGAGGCGCGAGCATGACTGGCTGCTTGCCAGCTTCAGCTCCTTACCCTTCGCCTCTCGATAGACGTTTTGGAGGAAGATGTTCCTGTCCTCGGGGGTCGGGAAGTCGTTGAGCTCCAGCAGCTCGTCAGCCCTCCGGAAGTATTCCTGTTCCTCGTCCTGCAGCATGCCAAAGAACTCCGTCTCGATCCTGTTTGTCAGCCCGCCGCCCCATTCGGGTCCGTCCTCGCCATCCAGAGGTAGGAACGCTGCCGCGCCATCGTCGGGGTCGCCCTCTAGTCGTTGTCGCTTCGCTTCTCGGTTCGTCTCGAAGCGCTCGTGCTCGCGGTCGTGCTTCTTCTTGCGCCTCTCGTCTCTGATAAGCTGGCGCTTGGATTTGTGATTCTTTCCCATTTTTTGCTGAGTCTAAGCAATTAGCTGTTGCCGAATTCCTTGATGCTGTTACCGCGGGGCCAGTCGTGGAGGAAAGTCAACTTGCTTGTGCTGTGCTCGGTCCTCCAAAAAATTTTGGGCAAGGGGAAGCAATTAGCTTATCTTATCTTCGATAAGCCAACATCGCATTGACCAATAATCGCAACGAAATTTGTGGTCTATAAGTGGGCCTGACGCCAATCATTCGCACCGCAGCCCACCGTCCACAATGCCTTCAGTGTCACAGGAACAACTACGAGGAAACCAACGACGGTTCTTTGTGTCGATTCGTCTTTGGCTTCCTTCGTAATTATTTTCATTTAGAAACATCTACCTCTACTTGTATTCTACAGCTTTACGCATTGGATACGAAGGCAACACACTATGTATTTCTTGCACGTTGCGATCAGGCCGCCACCACCGCTTTGCCGACCTCCTCCAGCGCCGTTACCAGCCCGTCGACCGTTTCCTTCAGCGTCTGCCAGTTGAGCACGACTCTGAAGAAGCTGCCCCTGTCGCCAGGCGCGAAGTCTACCATGAATCCCCGCTGGATCAGCTGCGCCACCATCTCCCTCGTCCTTCGGGTGTTCTCGTCGGCATCATCCGCGAGCTTTCCTCCCGGCGCGTAGTAAAAGCAGACCTGCAGGCACGGCGGCGGATTAGTGGACAGTAGGACGAAGTTCTCGCTCTGCTCCACTAGGCTGGTCAAGTGCGCCGCCATCTCGAAGGCACGGTCGGTCTGCTTCTCGAAGCCGGCGGCGCCGTAGTAGATCCACGACAGGGCCAGCTTGAGGCTGTCGCCCTTGCGCCCGCACTGCAGGGTCAGGTCCGCCAAGTCCCAGACCTCGCCGTCGTCGGAGCTGTTGTGGAAGAGATACCCCGCCCGCAGGGTGTTCGCCTTGTGGAAGATGCTCACGTCCGGCCCCAGCAGGAACGAGCACGATACGGGCACGTTCATCATCTTGTGCGGGTTCACGGTCAGCGAGTCGGCGAGTTCCGAGCCCCTGAGCTTGTGCTTGTGCTTTGAGGAGAAGATCGCCGGACCTCCCCAGCTCCCGTCGATGTGCATCCACAGGCCGTGCTCTTTGCAGATAGCCGAGATTTCCTCGAAAGGGTCGAATGAGCCCAGAACAGTCGTGCCCGCCGTGGAATTGACGTAAAGGGGCGTCTTCCCTTCGGCCTTGGCCTTGACCACGAGCTCGCACAGCTCTGACGGGATCATGCGGCCCTCCGCATCGACAGGGACTGCCCACACGGCGGACGAGCCCATTCCGCAGGCCTGCGCCGCCTTCTCTACGGAGTAGTGCCCGTGGGCGCTACTGAAGAGTATGAACTCGCGTTTCCCGTTCCCGTGGACCTTGACCTCCGGGTAGAGGGTGTTCCTTGCAATGATGATGGAAGCGAGGTTGGAAGTACTGCCCCCTGATGCGGTGACGCCTCCCGCTCGGGGACCGGTGAAGCCAAATGCCCTTGCAAACGCCTGTCCAGTCGTCTTCTCCACTACGGTGAGTGCCGGGGAGACTTGGTAGACATGGACCTGAATAAGGGAGGCCAGTTAACCCAGGGTATCTTTGACAGAGATGGCCTGCCTGCTTCACTTACATTGGTGTTAAGGACGGAGAGAAGGAGTTCGGAGACCACGCCGACCTGTTATCCATTGTCCTTCTGTTAGACACGCTTGTTCGCTTCTCCTGCGGCCGATTTCGGGGGCCACAGGCCGCTCACTTGCGTGCGGCGGACGTACAGCGTTTGTGCTCGCATACAGCTTGTCCAGAAAGCCTTGGTCCCACGTATTGACGCTATATGCTAAGATCTTTTGTATCGTCTCGAGCAAACCGTCTCTCCCCTTGCCAGCTCCTTCTGGCAGGGACAGGTTAAGGCGCTTCACCAGCTCCTGCGGCTGGAGCGTCTGGACGAGGACATTCCGGCCTTCGGCGCCCGAGGCGTAGCCCCCGCGGGCTTTCGAGGCAGCGGCCTGGTCCGCAGCACCGATGTATGGAACTATCAGGGCTTTGACAGCGTCGATGAGCTTCGACGACGACGCAGATCAGTCTTGGGTCAGTTGCACAGCGTCATGTCGTGGGAGGTGAGGTGGCATGCAGTCTGATTCTTGGTATTCTTGGTGAAGCCGGGCCACGGCTACTTACATCCGAAACCTCGCCAGCCCTATCCAGGGACGTCAGGGCATGGTGATTGCCGTTTACTTTGCCGTTGGGCGCAGCCATCGCGTGCTGGCAGGGGAAAGGTAAGACGGGAGGATTGAGGGTATGTTCTTTGGTACGTATGTGAGCTCCTCCAATGAGACGCTATGTTCTGAGATGTAGTGCAAGGTTTCTTGGGCAATGAACGTAGGGAAAGTGGACGTCGTTACAGGTAGGTTAGATCGCAGATAGCCAGGCAGATATTTTCCTCGAAGCACTAGATTAAGACCGGGCCCATCTGATTATTGCCGCATATTATCCTTTGCCCCAGAAAACAGTGAAAATCTGCTACGGCGTTTTTCCTTATAAATCCCAACGCGCCGGTTCTTCCCCGATGTATGGCCTCATCGTCAGCCAATGAACGAACCGCTACGGGATTTGTTCTCGACAGACGGCGGGATTCTCTATAAGAGCACACGCGGGGGGTCTTGGCCCGCTGGGCTGGGCGACGAAGGCGTGCTTTTTGCAGGCGACCTTTCTTTTGCCGTGATGCGTCCAGGAGGGGCACCTAGTCGCTGGTAGGCAGGCAGACGGGTAGGTATACTATATGTTGGTCCTCACCTCGTAGCGAATAAGATATCGGTCGAGGTCGGAAGTTGAGGTGTAGCAGGGCGCCGGCGATTGGCTTCCATGGTTCGCCTAAAAAGCGGTCCGTAGGATGCCTGCCGTGAGCGAAGTCGGATCCCCATTCTTGGCCTTCTGCGACTGCTTACCTAAGGTACCGCTACTATCCATGAAGCTTGCAGACTCCCGCAGGTACTCTGTAGCAAATACCTGCTGCTCGAGTTCCTGCTTACGTTACGGATATCGATGATTGGGGAGACGGAGAAGGGCCTTGTTTTGCGGTCGAACCCGACGCCGTGAGTGGGACGCAGGGCAACCAGCTATGGCGCTCTGTGCCGCGTGCGCAGCGCATAGGCACTCCGTAGATAGGTGCTGAACTGAACTCTCGGGGATGGCACGGCACGCACAGGTCTGGTGGTTCTTTATCGGAGCCATTTTTTCCCACCACACCCGCCTGGGGTTGGAGAAGAGACTTTTGGAGCTAGTCAGCGGCAGCCCTGCATGCGGGCGTGCTCCAGTGACGTGACGGCCTGGTATGTGGTAGGATTGGCGGTGACAGTGAGTGATGTGATGAGGGCGGTGGTGGTACTCCTGTCTCTGGCAGGCGGCCGTGCGCGCATCCATTGGTGACGAGGGACGGAGGGAGTGAGGCTTGTGATCGCAGCTGGGTGCCTTTCGGTGTCCGTTCTCGGTCCTCCTCGCAGGGTCCAGGGCTTCTCATGCTGAATAGTCTGCACAAGCTACCTAGCGATGACTCGGGGTTCGCGGCCGTGGCAAGGGTTGGACGTGAAGCGGGTGGGGGCGGACGGAGCGTGTCCAGCCGGTCGGGCCTCCTCCCGGCGCAGGTGTTCTGCATAATGGGAGGTAAGGCACAATAAGTCCGCCCATGCGCCATGGCATAGGGCCAGACTCAGCACCTGGACGGAAAAGATCGGATGTGGCCAGCCCGCGTGGGGGATTGCCTGCCCGGGGGTACTTGTTTGTCGAGTGTTGAAACTCGAGGGCAATTGTTGTGCGTAATCAATCTCCGATGGAGCGCCTCGCCTAGGCAGGAGGAGGCGTCAGGCAGTAAGGAACACGGCCGGCGGCGTGGCGGCCAGAACTGTAAGGCACCATCATCCATGGAGCCTAGGCACGGCCAGGGAGAGCCCTAGAGTCCGATCCGGCGGAAATAAGCTGAACGAGTCTGGATTAGTCGGTTCTCGGCCGCTCCGGCGCAAACCCCTTTTGAGCCCCGTAGCCCTGGGTCCCTGGCACCTGTCTGGATCTCCTGGGTACCTGGGCGCGGCCACCCCTGGCACTAGCTCTTTCGTTTGCGAAAATTCAGGGTCGCCCAAGTGGACGGCGTGGGCCAACTGCCGATTTTTAGAGAGGGGCTGCCGTTTGCCGCATGGGGTCCGAAATTTCGCGCTCCGTACGGTGTGCTTGGGCAGCAAGGGGAAGGAGGTACGGAGTCGTCGACTTCTCAGCAAGGAGACCTCGCTTGCTCTTTTGCTTGTTCTTCTGCTTGCTCTGGTATAGTGTGGTAGGTAGTCTGTACTGCGTGCGACGTACTCCGTAGGCGGGCAGTATTATTATGTTGTACTGAATCTTGAGGTGCAGGACGGTGGGTACTTGACTGATGAAGTGTTCGCCTCGACTGGCCCGGTGGTGTGCGGGTGGTCCGAGTGTGCGTGCGAAGAATAGGGGCTCCCTCATTCGGGGTCTGCGCCGGGTGGGTGGGTGGAGGCGGATAAGGCCAAACGGGAGGCCGAAATAATAAGAGAGCTCCTAAGCGTATAGATACTGTAGTATTTGCACGATGGGCCCATTGCGTCTATGGTTGCAACCTGGGAGGCTCGCTGGGTAGTAATCTGTACGGAGGACTCCGTCCCATGAGATAGGGTGGTATGAAGCGAATAAGTAATAGGTAGGAGGTGGCCATGGAGGAAGGTATCTGTGGAGGTAGGTTATCTCTGTAGGTGCCTGCGCAGATGCCCAGAGGTACGTGCCGTAGGCTCGCAGGGTAGTAGTGGCTCCGTGCTGCCTACTTTTCGTTCGTGCCCCTAGCGTAGGATGACATCGTCGCGGAAGCACGCAAGGTGCTGCAAACCTGTGATAACGGAGGAGAGATTGGCAGTTGGCCCGGGCGGAACCACTGTTCTTCGCCCCGAGCAAACCAGACCCCCCTGAAAGCACCAAACTTAGCGCCAGGGCGGGGAGACGCCGCTGCGCTGAACGGCGGGAGTGTTACCCTAGCACGCTTAGCACCTCTCTAGCACTGGCCAGGCCCCACGAATTACTTCCTCGGGCAGTCGCTGTCGACAAACCCACCATCACCCGCTAACGACGTCTCCGCTGCCGTTTGGCCTTCTCCCTTTTCGCCATTCATTCTTCATCTTAGAAATTCTCAGCCGATCGATCGTTGCGACTGCTCTCTCCTCTCTCTCCCTCTCTCCCATCATTCACTCACTCACCACTCACTCGTTCTCGCTCTTTCTGTGTCCGTGTGCCCGTTTGTCCCTCTGTCCTTTTCTCTATCTCTCCTTCTCTCCCTCGACCGTTTCCAGCCCGTCCGTACACGCGCTCTCTTTTTCGTCGCCCAGGCGCTACCTACAGGTTCTTAGATCGTGCCGTCCCCCGCAACCCTGCCGAAAGCTTCGACGCTCGGTACCTACCTACCGCCCCTCCACCCGAGCCGCCACCACAGGAAAAAAAAAACACGACAACAAAATCGAGTCATCGCTGGGCTCTGCCAGACACTTGATCTCCCGTCACCTATCTCCTCATTTGATCTATACAACTCTGTCTACGTCTCTACCTACCGGACGGAAGCTTCGACGAAAGAACACAGCTGCTTTGGGACTCAGCGACCCCCACCTAGTCACAAGCTGCGATCTCTTCACTCCCGCGCAACCATCCGAACCAGCCCTGACCACTGGCATCTCCGCCAGCAGCGCATCTATCCCGTTCCCGAGCGAGGCTGGTTGTCGGCCGGCAACAGCAACAGTAAGAGGCTGCAAGAAGTGGCCACTCGAATAGTTGCGACCCAGGCCTAGACCTAGGCCTGGACTTGGACATCGCCAGACCAGTACGAATACGAAGATGCCGCACTCACCCAACCAGTCGAACCAGCCGCCCATCCCCATATCCATCACCATCTGCGGCGATGGCGGCTGCGGAAAGTCATCCATCACCCTGCGGTTGGTGCGGTCGCAGTGGACGTCCGAGTACGACCCGACAATCGAGGATAGCTACAGCGTGACGCGGCGAATCGACGGGGCGACCTACCACCTCTCCCTGACGGACACGGCGGGACAGGAGGAGTACCGCGGCATGTGGGCGTCGTCAAATCTGGGCGCAGACGCCTTCCTGCTCGTCTATGATATCACGTCGCGCGACTCGCTCGACGCGTTGCAATACTTCAACGACCTGATCGACATGGAGGCCGAGACACGCCTGGACAACGCTGAGCGCGCGCGCCGCGCCGGCGTCAACCCCGTCAGCGGCGTCGCGGATGGCGGCCTTCACGACTACCAGCGTCTTGTGGGTGGGGGGTCGGGGAGCGGCGCCAAGACGGTGCCGCCCGTCAAGATTGTGGCCGGCAACAAGTGCGATCTGCAGGAGAGCCGCCAGGTACCGGCCGCGCAGGGGTTGGACTGGTCGCGCCGCCGCGGATGCGGCTTTATGGAGACGAGCGCCCGACTAGAAGTCAACATCGAGGAGACGTTTGCGCTCATCGTGCGCCGCGTCGTCGAGGCCCGCCGCCTCGCCGAACTCGGCGTGATGGACCAAGATGGCAGCCAGATGGACCGCCGTGGCATGACGAAGCCACTTAGCCCACTGCCTCCCGGCAGCGACGAGGCCGACGAGAAGAGCGGCGCCGGCTCCCCTCGAGAGGTGGGGATGCGTGGGCCGCGGATCGATGGCGACAAGGTCGGCCGGGGCGGTGGTCGGGGCTTTTGGAAGACGCTAAGGTGTTGGTGATGGCGACGTACATCCGCACTGCCCACTTACCAACAGCCAATTGAACGTGCACGTACGGCCCTCCTGACAGCGATCAGAGGTGCACGGCCTTGGCTATACGTGCCTTACCGCCTGCGCGTTGAGGACGGGTATAACGATGGGGGCGATAGGGGCCGATACCTGGAGGCCATGGAGGCCATGTACGAGACCTGGAAAGCTCTGTCAATGATGATGGGGAAAACGGATGAAACACAATACACACAACCACGCGAGCCGGATGACACGACCTGCCGGTTCAACGGATGACGAGCGGGTGGATGGTGCATTTGTTGTTTTTCCGTTGTCCTGCGGACGACGATCGCGTCCCAACCAACGGTATAGGAGAAAGGGCTGGGTGACTTTCCAGCCTATTCTCCGTTCACTCATTCTTTTACTGTCTTTTCTGTCTTTTTTTCTGCGTTCCTTCCTCGGCTGCTACGGTAGATATGCCACACGTTTTATATCCAGGTGCGCGGGCGAGGCGATCTTGGCGTCATCAAAAAGGAAAGGAAGGGGAGGGGGGGAAAGGGGGAGAGGGAGGGGGGACTTGATATCCTGTTTACCCTGGGGATGGGGATCTGCGAAGGCAATTGTTTCATTCCCGTCCCTTTACTGCTGTATGCATATCTATACTCCGTACGACTCTTTTCAGATTCCCTTTGTTTGGGTTAGGTATAAATAATATGATGAGGCTTTCGAAGTGAAGTATCCGTCTGGACGAAGCTGGTAGCTGGTGACATCACTTAGGTAACGTAGGTGGACCTAGCTAGGTATGTACCTACCTAATGCAGATTGGGTAGATTGGATAGATTGGCATGATGCCTCCCCTTTCCTCGTTCTTATCTGCTATCTTGGTGGGTGCTACCTTGTTCTCTTCCCTCCTCTCCTGTCCTCCTACTTGGCCGCCTGCTCGGTCTTGGAGCTGGCCCAGTCCCGCCAGCGTTTGAAGTCGGCGTAGTCGAGGCTCTCCTTGCGGCCCTGGTAGCGCACGACCTTGAGGTCGACCTCGCGCCAGCGGCTGCGCCGGCCCATCCAGCCGGCCTTGCGCATGAGGTGGAACACGGCGTCCTCCTTGGACCAGCCCTGCTCCGGCGCCACGTCGGGAAGGTACGTGGCCCCGTAGCGCGACCCGTGATGTAGGAAGCTGATGCGCAGTCCGTGCACGCCCAGCTCCCAGTCCAGCGGCCCGCCCTCCGCGTCCTCAAAGTCCGTCAGAAGCGTCACGGACACGGACAGCGAGGGCAGCTCCGCGCGGGCCACGGGCGCAAACCGCTCGTCCCGCAGCGCCGCGTACAGGGCATACTCGGCCAGTCCGTCGGCCAGGGGCTGCGCGTCAAAGGTGCCGATGCAGCCGCGCAGGACGTGGCCGTCGTCTTCGACCGTGTTCCAGGTCACGAAGAGCGGGGACTCGGCCACCGCGGCCCCATCATCTTCGGCCAGGGATGACATAGACGTCATGGGCGTGTCCTCCGCCAAGTCGGTATCGGTCTCCGTCTCCGTCTCGTCCGAGGGCGTAGACAGACCCGACGAGGACGAGGACGAGTGGTTGGCTAGTCGGTGCAGGGCCGGCAGGGTCTTGCGCAGCGCTGTGGTTGCTGCAGGTACCGACGACGACGATGGGGTCGTGGTCGTGGTCGTCTTGAGATACTCGGCCCATGACTTCTGCACCTCCTCCAGACTGAGCGGGCGGCGGCCCTCGAGGCGGGCGGCCAGGGTTTCGAAGCAGTAGAGGCAGTGCCCGGCCGTCGCCATGGCTGCGGGAAATGGGGGGCGTTCGGAGAAGACAAGGGTTAGCCTATCGCCGTTGCTACCGCTGCTGTAGTTTGTCAGTCGGTATCTGCCCTAGGTGCGCGGGTTTATGCACGAATCCATACCTTGATTATGTAGGGATATTAATCCGGAAAGACAAGGTATGTGCGGAGATCAGTGAGTGCTTTGCGTCGAAGGTGAGGCTGGGCTGACCAACTGAGATAACGGAAAAGAGAGAGGGAGAGAGGGGAAAGCTTGAACAGAGCCAACGCACGCACACGTTGCTCGCCCGCCTGCCTGTTCAATCGCTCGTTCGCCCACAAGCGCCCGCAGCAGCGTTTCCGGTCGAGCTGGTGCGATGGAGCGCCGTCCTCTGTCGTGACTGCGGCCGGGTCAGTCGGTTGGTGGTTGGTGAGGGGTACAGGCTGGAAGGTGGTACAGCAGTAGGTACTCACAGAGGATTGGGCTGCGCTGAACGAGAGGGGGGCAGAGGGGTGGAGAAGCTCCCGTTGCTGGAGGCGGGGCTAGCTGGGCCTTTCGGAATAGCTTTGTGCGCCCTTTGTCAGCGAGTTAGGCGCAGCAGCTGGAGAAGGATCCACGTTCAAGCTTATGGACGGCTAAACCGACGAATTGGCCTCGCCGTGGCATCTGCGCGAGAGACATCTGCACGAGAGACACCTGCGCAGGCAGTGAGTAAGCCAAATTATAAAAGTCTCAGGAGATATTGATGCCAGAGAAAGTAGTGCTGGTTCGTGATCGAGACACAATGCCACACAGTGCCACACAGTGCCAGAAGCTGCCAGACAGGGGGTATCCATGGAGCTTGGAAACCGTCTCCACACGGCCACTAGTCGGTACCTGTAATACCCCCTGTGCCCCGCTGGAGAGCTGAAAAGGTCTCCCCTGAAAGGAGGCCTGGGCGTCGCTGCGCTGTGTGTAGCAACTTACCTAACATGCTGAGTAGGAATTTTGTTAGGAATGGAATTTACGAACCATTGCCTAGATGCTCTGCTATTATCATTTCAATACCCATATTCCCGCGTGCCTTGCCTCGTTTTTTTTCGTCCAGAGCCGCAGGGCATCTTCAGCGGAAATGGCACAGTCGGGTCAGGTCGAATCCACCACAGCGGGCAAGGCTCAAACTCAATTCAATTCGACTTCCTAAGCGTGTCTGATCGACGTGCCAAGAGCAGGCCTCTCCGACGCCCGGCCCTGCCGCCCTCCGCAGGCTCGGCGGAGCCTTTGCCTGCCGCGGCCCTGGCGTGCCTGGGACTGCCCCCCCTTCAATTCCTTTAAGCGGTCGCACCCTCGTTTCAAGCCTCGTCGTCAGCACAAGGGGGGGTTTTTTCTCCTTCAATTATCGCCCTGCACAGAGGAGCGCTTCACTCACTCTCCTTTTGTGAGTGGCGGAGATGGCTGGCGTTTCAGGCCTTTTTCAGTCTCCATTCTCTAGCGCTGGCCCAGCAGTCGCCCGCCAAGTGGCTACGGCCAGGGACTGGAGGCCAGCCCGGCCTCCTCAGGCCTCATCTACGAGTCCGGTCCCCTTTTTTACCCTGTAGGATGGGACTGGGACTGGAATTGAAGGTACGGAGGGCCTGGCGCACATCCCCTTTACAGAGTACGGATACCGACTAAGGCAAGGTAGGTAGTCTGGACGGGAGTCCCATGCTTGGACGGATCCACGGAACCACCCTGGACACACACAGGCGTCGGGTGGACAGACGTGCATGAAACCGCGCCCGCTCCCCAGGACGCCGATCGCGACAAGCTCGGCTGGCTTGGCGTTGATGCGCTACAAATACCCCCTTCTCCCTCTCCCTCTCCTTCTCTCTGTCTCCTCTCTTTCTTCTTTCCTTTTTTCCTTCATCCCATTCTCTCGCTTTTTCGTCGTCCTAGCTGACCCTTTTTTTTTACCTTTCAATCTCGTGATATTTTCATCTGTCCGTCGCCGGTCGACATCATCGCTCCCTTCTCAACTTACATCCTCAAGTCTCAACGACACAAGTCAAAACTCAACCTACAAGTCAAGATGAAGTACCTCGTCTGCCTCGCTGCCCTTTTGGCCGTTGCCTTTGCGGCTCCTAGTGGTTTGTTCCTCCCCCATCTCCCCCGTCTATCGCACAGTACACAGCAAAAGAGAGTACGTGAGCTTAACATGAGTTGGAACAGACTACGATCGCGTCCCCCGCCAGAACAGCCAGAACGGCGTACCCGTCAATGCGGCCGCCATGTCCGACGCCAACGGCAACGTGCTCCAGTTCGACGCCAAGAACGTCTACCTCGACATGCAGGCCAAGGGCCTGTAAGCCCCTCCCCCCACCACTACCACCAACTCATCGACTGAGTCGGTCGAGCTGAGTTCGATCCACGGCGCTTTCGGCTCTTCCATGGCCACCAGAGTCGGCGCGTGGGCAGAAGAGGAGGAGAGCAACGCGGTCCACTTCTAATCACGCCCTGGCTGCAACGCGGTGTTTGTTTTCCGCTTTGGATCGAAAATACAGTCAGGGCTTTTGGCTTGTTGGGGGATAGGGAGGATGTAGGATGATGGATGGTCGAGGATGGTCGTGAATCTTTCCGCCACCTTTTGCTACTATCCTCGGGGCAGATGAATTTTTACGGTTTGGATATACACATCTTTGCATACTACAACCTCGGCTCTATCGGGTTTTTCGCGTCTTTTCTTCCCTCGTGACGACTCGGCGCGCTCTGAAATCTTGCTGCCGTCTGTTTGCTACTACCAGCTCGGATGACCTAAAGTGATGGGCCACCAGTTGAATACGTATGACCACTAGGAGGACGCGAAAAGACATGCCTGACCCATGCGTATTCCATTTTCCCTCGTTCTACCTTCGCCCATCCGTCCCTCATTAATGCTCATGTCTCTAAATATGCTTGGGCTGTTTCTCAGAGGAAACTCGGATACCCGAATCATCGCCGCAAATACCCGCCACCCGTCCCATCGTAGATAGTACAGTATAAGTCTAGATAGTTGGTGGAATTAGTGGTAGTAATACACGGAAGCCCCCACTCACCGCCCTTTCCGATGCTACAAAGAAGAGATGCAAACCAAAATCCAAGAACCACAAAGCCAAACCGAAAACAAGAACAAAAAAAATGCAGTATCCCTCTCAAATGGCGATGCCGTTGGACTGGGTGACGACGATGGGCACAGTGCCGCTGTCGTAGTTGTTGCACACCTCGACGTCGTGCCACGCCTGGCGGATGGAGTTGCCGAGGTACTCGGTGTACTCCTGGTTCTGGATGCCGCAGAAGTACATGTCCTGGCAGAGGCCCAGCTCGAAGGCGAAGAACCAGGCAAGGTTCTGCACCGCCATGTACGTCGGGTAGCGCTCCGAATTGTCGTAGTGCTGCGGGGGCCAGTGCGCCGCCAACTGGTTGTTCCACGTGTCCCAGTCGCACACAGGCACGCTCCAGGTGCAGGCCTTGGTCATGTCGTACCTGAGATCGGTGGGCGCGCCGTTGGCGGCACTGTATGGTGTGATCGCTAGGGTGCTATCGCCGAAGCCGGGGTAGCAGGCCTTGGAGGTCGAGAATATGGTCGCGTAGTCGGAGGACACGGGCGCCTGGAGGAGCTTGTCCATGGGCACGTAGACCTGCGCCTTGTAGCCCATGACGGGCACCACCGCGCGGGAGTCGTCGATCGGGTCTGGAAGAGGTTAGAACTGAACTGCTAGAAGAGAGGAGAGAAGACAAAAGGGGACGTACTGCAGAAGGCGACGTTGGCTACGCTGGACCACTTGTCGGGGTTGAGATAGCCGGCGAATGTGTCGGCCATGTCCTGGGTGCAGGGCCCGCTGTTGCCAAGCACGCTGACGGGGATATCCATGAAGAAGACGCCCTGGGCCTTGAGCGCCATCATGGCGACCTGGGCCATATAATACGGCTGCAGGCCGTTGACCCAGCTCTGGGTGGCTGTGGGCTGGTAGATCGCGGCGTCATACGACGCGAACTGGCCCTGCAGCAGCACCTCGGTCAGCAGGTTATTGCTCTTGGTGGCGTCTTGCGAGTACGTGTCCATGACCGCCTGCAGGTTGGTCAGGTACAGCGTGGCCTGGCCGATGAACTGCGACCAGCTGGTGAGCTCGCCGGGAACCACGACGATGGGCGTCGGCATGGGCACCGGCGGCGTGTCCAGGAGGTCCAGCAGGTCGCCGAACAGGCCCTCGAACAGGTTCGCCACGGACCGGTCCGAGGTCGAGTACAAGTTGGTGGCCTTGCCGTTCTTGTCCGTGTACATGACCGAGGCGATGCCGACGTTGATGACGTCCATCATCAGGCCGGTCCAGTCGAAGTCCGTGCTCTTCTTCTCCGGCGTCGTGGGCGTCGGCGGCAGGCAGTACCAGGCGCTGTCGAAGACCATCATTCCCTCTGTCGAGATCATGCTCACGATGTTGGAGAACGTCGCGCTCAAGCCGGCGGTGAAGGCCTGGAAGTTGCCGATCTGGTAGTTGACCCACTCAGCGCAGTTCAGGATACCGCCGTACGATGTCGGCTCACAGGGCGAGTTGTCCTGCAGGCACTCGTACCAGGGCCAGCCCAGGGCTGCCATCAGCTGGCCCGTGAAGTTGGTGGTGACATCCATGATGCCCGCCTGGCTGGCCACCATGGCCAGGTACTTGTCCATGCCGCGGTCGATCCAAGCCTCCGGGCCGCCGTCCATGGGCGGGTTAGCACAGTTGGGCTGGAAGGACACTAGGTTCCAGGCGTAGCTGGGCAGGCCGACGACATCGGAGTAGTCGTCCTCGTTGTAGGCGCGGTCGGTAATGCGGCAGGCCCACGTGGGTACGCAGGCGCGCTCCTGGCCGGTGGCCATCACAAAGACATTGAAGGAGACGCAGGCCGGGTTGCTGTCACAGAGGGCCGAGCACTGGGCCACGCCCGCCGAGAAGTCCATGGACTCGGGGAAGCTGTAGGAGCCCTCAAGGTCGGCCACTAGGGCTAGGCTCTTGGGGAGGGCGTTGCCGTGCTGGTATTCGAACGCGTACTTGGAGCCGGCAGCGCTAGTGTACTGAGCATCCGTCGGGACGTTCAGCGGCGTGGGGCTGAACGCGCGGGAGCAAGGCGGCGACTCAGACCAGGAGTAGCTGGGTAGGCCCGAGTTGGTGGTGTAGTGCGAGGCGTCGTAGTATTCATAGGAGGTGCGGCACTCGTACGTCGGCATGCAGCCGTTGACGTCCTCCTGGTGCAGCACTACCACGTTGAACGACTTGCAGGCCACCTTGTCCGGGTCGGCGCAGAAGGCTGCGCACTGCTGCACCGCGTCCGTGAAGTTGATGGACGCCGGGTACGTCGACGGGCCATCGATCTTGGCGTAGATATTGAGCCAGTTCTGGTCTAGCACCATGCCCTTCTGGTCGCCCTGGGGGACCCAGTACGAGTTGCCGTTTTCGAACAGCTCTTGCGTCGGGACTTCGATGGGCTGGATGGCCGCCGTCGGCCAGCTGGCGCAGTTGCCCGTCACCGGCTGTGACCAGGCGTAGCTGGCCAGCTTCGTCGACTCGGTGTAGGCAGCCGCGTCAAAGATGCCGCTGACAACGCGGCACTCCCAACCGGGAATGCAGTCGTTGACGGTCGCGTCCTGCGTCATCACCAGGTTGAACGACTTGTAGCCCAGCGCGTCGGCGTGGTTGGCGCACTGCGTGAGCGCATCCCTGAGGTTGACGGACTCGGGGTAAGTCGACGGGGCCTTGAGGACGAGGCTTGCGTCGTAGCTTCCCGCCGGCAGCGTCTTCCCCTGTAGGTCGCCCTCAGCCAGCCAGGTGTTGGACGAGTAGTAAGCAGGATCCGTGGGCGCCTCAAAGAAATTCGGAGAGTACCTCTGGCATTGGCTCGAAGGGTTCGGCGGTGCAACCGAAGAGGCAGCTGCTGCAGAAGAGGGAGCCATGGACGAGACGGGAGCAGACGAGACCGCCGCGGAGGAAGCAGCCGCCGACGGAGCCGGGTCAGAAGAAGAAGCAGCCGACGAAGCAGCTACGGAAGAGGCGGCAACGGAAGATGCAGCAGCAGACGAAGCAGCCACGGAAGAAACCGGATCGGATGAAGCGGCAGCAGACGAGGCGGCGACCGAAGAAGCAGCGACAGAAGAAGCAGCAGCGCCAGACGAAACAGACACCGACGAAGCCGGGCCAGATGAAGCGGCGGCACTGGAAGGAGCAGCTGCCGACGAGGCAGCGGGGCCGGACGAGGCAGCCGGGCCAGACGAGACAGCCGGGCCAGATGAAAGGGGCGGATTGGACGACAAAGGGCCGGTGCTGATGCTAACGCTGACCCCGGAGCCCGAAGAAGCCGAGGCAGGAGCACCCGCAGCGGCAGACGAGGCGACGGAGCTGGAGGGCAGGCCGGAAACGGCGGGGCCGGACGAGGCAGCCGGGCCAGAAGCAGCGGGGCCAGACGAGGCAGCCGGGCCAGAGGCAGCGGGGCCAGACGAGACAGCCGGGCCAGACGAGACAGCCGGGCCGGACGAGGCAGCCGGGCCGGAAGCAGCGGGGCCAGACGAAGCAGCGGGGCCAGAAGCAGCGGGGCCAGACGAAGCAGCGGGGCCAGAAGCAGCGGGGCCAGACGAAGCAGCCGGGCCGGAAGCAGCGGGGCCAGACGAGGCAGCAGGGCCAGACGAGGCAGCCGGGCCAGACGAAAGGGCTGGGTCAGACGAAAGGGCCGGGTTAGACGAAAGAGGGCCGGTACTGATGCTAACGCTGACCCCGGAGCCCGAAGAGGCCGAGGCGGGAGCGCCCGCCGCAACCGACGAAGCGACAGAGCCGGAGGGCAGGCCGGAAGCGCCTGAGGCCGAAATGAGAGAAGGAGCCGCAGAAGCGGAAGCGGAAGCCGCCGCCGAGCTAGAGACGGCGACGGACGACGCGGAACCCAGTACGCCAGAGGCGGAAGAAGAGACTGAAGCCGGCAGAGCGATAGACGAGGTGCTGGAGGGGTCGGGTCGAGTGTGGACGCAGCGCTTGCGCGGCGAGGCGTCGGCGACGTCGCCCGCCGCTGCGAGCAGCGTGAGCAGGAAAGGGAGTCCCCGCATCTTCTCGAAAAGGCTAGGTACGAGGAAGCTTCCTTGGTACACAAGCCGGGGCAACGAACGAATGTCGGAACAAGCAGGTGAAGCCTGGGAGCTCGGAGCCTGGAGCTTGAAGCGGGCGCTTGAAGCTGGAGGCCTTGCCTTGGAGATGTGGGCGAGCTTGCTTACTTCTCCAAGTCGGGAAGTCAACTCCGGAAGGGAGAAGATGAGGCCTTATATGCCATCTTTGCCAGACGAAAGCCACCCACTCTTTCTGATATCCCGATGTCCTATACCCCGGCTCCATGGCACCCCGCCTGGGACCGCAACTAGACCGAATGTGTTACATTTTGGGAGGCGCAACCATCACGCCAGCTGCAGTACTCCCAGCTTCCCTTGCCCTTTACAGCCTCTCGGTGTCGCCTAACTACCCTTTTCGACGATGGGCCTAGATTAGACAGCGGGAATGGAGACTGGATGGCGAGATGGGATGGATGGAATGGGCCAGCAGGCCCTCGCATACGAACAACCGCTAGGTCTCCTCCAGCAGGGGGGGTATCTCGCCATGTCTCGTCGCATGAGTGAGTGGTCTGGAGGAGTAGCTTGGAGGAGTGAACTGGAGCAAGGACTGCCGTCTAGACGGAGATACCGACTCTCGAATGTCCCCGCGGGGGGGCACATCGCGGCGAACCGCCACAATCCGAAATAGTACATCGTACGGGGCAGGAGGAGGCAGGTACCAATCTATTGACGGCCTCTCCACGGCGTCTTCCCGGCGTCTTCAAACTGCTGAATGCGAGCGCAGCAAGGGAGAGGGCGACCACGTGGGCGGGCCTTGCCGCGAGTAAGGAAAGAAGAAGAAAAAAAAGAGACGAAGGCTCAGGACGAAGTGGTAGTTGCTAATAGTCGGGAGTCGAGAAGGGTGCCCATCTTCAAAAGCGCGCTGGTGCGGTGGCAAGCATTCGTTTGCGGGTTGGAGCGAGCGTCGGCGGCAGGCGTGAAGCTTGGCCGGACGGAAGGCGCGGCTGACTAAGGTATCGTGCCGCCACGTGCGGGAAAGGCGGCTTCTGACTGGCCTGTTGAGCGCTGGAGCTCGGCAGGTACTAGAGCGACGTCTGCTCGCAGCAAGCTCCAGTACCGAAGGGGAAGTTCCTGAGTACGAGACTGCCAGGGTGGACGAGGCAGCGGCTAGGCTAGCGCAGGGACGAAGACGCAGGCCCCAATGAACACGAAGCTGGGCGACGCGGGTGGCAGTTCGGCTGCAGCCGAAAGGATGGGATGGGGGTGTCGCTGGTGTGTACCTGCAGGGTATCCCCTGGGGCTCAGCCGCAGAAACAGTCTGTACAGACTCTGTGCAGTCGCGGCGCGTTGGGTCTAATTACCCCCCCATGGCCCCCGCTAATGCGCACGACCCACTAATAGCGCCCATTCTTCGTGCCCACTAGCACGCAACAGCGCCGAAGCCTCTCGCTGCAGCACGCTAACAAGGCTCGGGAGGCTCGACGCTCGTATTCCCTATTGCAGCGTGACAGCGCTAAGCGCGTTTGGTAACGGGCCCCTGTTCGCGGGACACCACAGGATACCACTTCGGATGGTTCTTGCTGGCTGTCCCAGCAGACGGCACTCCGTAAAATCGTTAAACCCAGACCAGGTGAAGTCAGCCGCGCTTGTCCCTATATAGCGTAGGGCCAGCCATTTTCGCTCCCTAGGGTCCTCTGTGTGTTAGTGTTTCGTGGCTCACTGCCACGCCCCACATCGCCTTTCTCCGTTTGGGTACCGACGACACCCTTTCGTACGCCAAGTGCGTGTTGCTCTGCAGCTGGTGTCGAGTCCAGGCCAGCCGGTGCGTACGAGGACGAACTCAAGGCCGAAGGACGTCAGGTGGTTAATAGAGGAAGTGCCTAGCATCTGAGCGGAGAGAAGAAGATCTAGGGATAGTAGAGTCATATTCTGGAATCAAGATAGAAGTCGGAAAGAAGAAAACATCTAGAACCACCTACCTAGATATGACCAGAGTACGTCCAGACTCCCAAGTGAAAGTTAGGGGCGTCCGCGATGAGGAGGTCGGCTGGCCCGGCGCACCGGCACTGATCTACCCCACTGGCAGCTGCGGCTGGGCGGCCACTGATTCGTGCATCCTCTACCTAGAATGCACAGCTGAGCCCCCTGGAGAAGTCCAACAACGTTCATCCCACGCGCAGGAGAGAAGGGGTGGCTAATTATCTAATCGGCCCGTGCGCTCAGACCAGCACGGCCCAGCCACCTGCACTCCACTGGTGTCTACCCGGTAACTTGATCTGTCCAGGGGATGGACCTCGTTGAGAGATCGGCCAATCCCAAGACGATCTCCCTGACCCTCCTCCTCTCCTAACTCAAACTCGACCTGCCAAGAAGGAGAAAACAATAGAACCAAATAGCACCGCCTCTCTCCTCGGAGCACCCCCGTTGTATCTGCCTAGTTATGCTTATTTTCCCTTCCTAGAACCATCGCGTCCGTGCCGCCCTTGCCGGGCTTGTGGGGTGAATTCATAGGATACGAGGACCAGGCGTCCTCCTGGCTGGTGCTTTGCTTTGGCTTGCTCCTCCAATCTCCAGTCTCCTAATAGTGATGGAGTTTTTTTCTGTCGGGTCCAGAACGAACAAGGGGGGCCTTACTTAAGGCAGGTACATATATCCACCAGGCAGACCCCTGCCTGAATACTACGTTCTAACGGCCGGATCTATAGATGCGAGGGGTGGCATGGGGGGTACTGAGCACATGGTTATAACTAGCCGTACCGAGTAGATGCAGGACTCTAGAAATCTGCTCGGTAAAGAGCAAAGCCACCACCACCAGGACCCTAAGGACCCCAAGCCGATACGAAGCACATTGACAGCTGAGCAACCACTCTCTGGGCGAGATCTCTTCCTCTCTTCTCCTCTCCTCTCGGTCGGTGTAAGACCGAGCTGAGGGCAGGGCTGTGCTGTTGCCGATGGGCTGTGACGGAGTACGGAGTGGTGCCACCGTCGCTGGAGAAGAGTCGGGAAATACGAGGGCTCCAATCCAGGCTTGAAGAAAACAATCTGCATTCCGTGACTAGGTGCCGATAGTGTTATAGAAAAGGAGACAACCAACCCATCCATACTGGGGAATAGCGCCCTAAGAACCTGCCGAGACCGGGAGCTTGTCTCCGCCCGTTCTCCTATCTATTGTCCCTAAAGCTGCACTTGGGCGACGCCGCGGGCGATCTCGTCGATCTCGCGGGCGTGGCGCACGCCAGCGGCATTCTGGTGGTTGTGTCCGCCCACAGGGGCTTGGCACTCGGGACAGCGCGTCTGCTCCATTGGCATGCCGCACTCGCCTACGGTAAAGGGGTGCCCGTTGGCGCAGGTGTACCAGTGGCCGGTGCCGGAGAACTCGGTGGCCATGGCGTGGAACACGGCCTGCCACTCGTCGTTCGTCACGGGCCGGTAGAAGCTGCCGCGCAGCATGGTCTCCACCTCGTCCAGGGTGGGCAGCAGGGCCTGCATCGAGGCGATGCTTCCCGCGAGGGTGCGCGCGCGGGCGACGTGGTCCAGTCCGTCCAGCGTCAGCGCCTCGAGCGACTCGTTCTTTTTGCGCACTTGGCTCTCTTTGTCCTCTTCTCTTCCCGTCTCCTGGATGTTGCGTTCGGGGCTGTAAAAGGCCTTGGCCAGGCCGCAGAGCTGGGCGTAGTACATGTGGGCCTTGACCACCTGGCGGTCGTGCTTAGTATCCCGGGCTAGCTGCACCAGCGCCTTACAGTCGGCCAGGTGCTCTGCCAGAACGATGCGAACCTCCGTCTCCGGCGCCGGCGAGGCCGTAGTAGTAGCGGAGCGGCGCACCTCGACGAAGTCGGAAAGGATGGCGATGTCGCACTTAAGCAGCAGCGCGGAGGCCAGAATGGCGCCGCGCACCTGGATGACGGTCTCGTCGAAGGCGAAGTGGCCGGCCGTCTGGTTCTGGCGGTTGGCAAACTGCACGTGGTGCGCCACCTGCTGGAACGGCTGCTCGTCCTTCTTAACCTTGTTGGCGTAGTCGCTGATCTGACCCCGCAGCGCTGCGATGACCTTGTAGCGACTCGTGCCCACGCAGGTGGCCACTTTGTGCACCTGGCTGTGCCGGGACCGCTTCGAGGCCAGCCTCACCTTTTCCTTGTCCGGGCGCCCGTTGAGCCCGCTGCTAGCCGCCCCGAGAATTTTGGGACCGGGTGTAGCGCGCAGGTCGGCCTCGGCCTCGTCCAGGCGCTTCTCGAAGTCGATGTACTGCTGGTGCGACCAGCTGACGAACTTGCGCGTGGCCTCGTCCAGCAGGGCGCGGCGCACGATGCGGCCGTAGCGCGCGAGGCTGCGTAGGGGGCCGCGGCACTCGGGGCAGACCTTGGCTTCGTCCTTGGAGAAGGGCGTGGACGCGTTGGAAAGCGAGGCGGGGCGGCCGTCCTCGTCGAGGTGATAGTGCTGCTTCATGTCCATCTGGCCGTCCATGGACGACAGGGTCAGGAAGTGGCCGCAGTCGGGGAAGATACAGGGGTCAGCATCCAAGTCGGTGTCGCGGTACTCGTTCATCTCGAGAAAGTCGACGATGCGCGTCTTAGTCTTGTCGGGGCCGCACTGCTGGCAGTACGCCTCGTCCGGGCACGTTTCTCCGCACACCGAGGGGCCTAGCGTCACCATCAGTATCATGTAGCCAAAAAGAAGTATCAGGTCAGCAAGCTTAAAGGAGCGCTCGTGCTTCGACTTACATCTGTGTCCGCAGGCGAGCAGCTGCTCGCAGCGCTTTGAGCAGGGCACCCAGTCGCAGGGCGCGGCGCAGGGCATGGAGCAGCGCGTGTGCGCGCAGGCGGACGCGCACTGGGCCTCGGCGCAGGGCACGCACGGCTCGTGGCACGGCTTGCTGCAGCGCGAGTGGCTGCAGCGCACCTCGCAGGGCACCGGGCATGGCGGGCACGGCTCGGCTCCGTGGCAGGCCTTTCGGCAGGCGTGCCGGCACGACTGGTATAGCCGCCCGCACTCCTGCGCGCAGCGGACGTGCTGCGTTTTGCTGACCTGGCCCTCCTCGCGCGTCTTGCACTGCCAGCAGGCCGCCTTGCAGCTGTGGCCGCAGGGCTGGGCATCGCCGCAGGCCGCCCGGCACTGGAAGCCCGGGGCAGCCACGTCCTCGCAGCACAGCACGGTTACGACGTGTCCGCAGCCGGGCACCTTGCGCTGGACCTCCACGCGGCAGCGGATCGAGGCCCGGTCCTGCGCCTCCCAGCAGTAGGCCGAGGGCAGCACGTGGCCGCAGGGCAGGGCCAGGTACAGGTATCGCAGGAAGACGCGGCACCGCGGGTCGCACACCTCACCACAGGGTAGCGGGCAGGCGTGGTCGCAGCCCTTCTTGGGCCGCGGGCAAGGCTCCTGGCACTGGATGGCGTAGTGCAGCGCGTCTGAGTGGCACCGCCCCGTGCACGAGTGCCCGCAGGCGAGCCGCTTGTCGCAGGGCAGCAGGCAGCCACCGTCCGGCGCGAACTGCGCGAAGTGGTCCGCCGTCGACGCCAGGAAGGCCGTGGCTGGGTGGCGCGGGCACTGCAGCTCCAGGGCCGGGCCCAGGTTGTCGCCCGCGCGCAGCATGGCCAACACGTCGGCCCACATGGGCACGTGGCCATAGGTGTCGGCATTGCCGATGATGAACATGCCATGCTGCGCCCGTGATAGAAGCACGTTGATGCGGTTGGACGCGTTGAGGAAGCCGCACTTGCGCTGGTTGTTGCTGCGCACCAGCGATAGCACCACCACCTTGGCCTCCTCGCCCTGAAAGTTGTCAATCGTCGCTACCCGCACCCGCTTCAGCAGCGTCGTCTTGCCCACGCGCACTCGCGGCTTGCCGGGGCGCCCATCCTGGCCGGGGTGCCCGTCCTGTCGAGGGCGCGTCGTAATGCTGCTGTCCTCGCCCGCGTCCCCCGGCTCGCCCTCCAGCCCCGCCGTCTCGAGGTCGCGGATGTCCCGGTCATTGAGGCAGATCTCGAAGCGCGCCTCCATGTGCCGCCGCAGCCGGTGCATCTGCCCCAGATACGGCGTGATCACGGCCACGTCCCCGTCGCTGTACACCCCTTGCTTCATCAAGTGCGACACCAGCTCCGTCGCCATCACCAGCTCGAACTCGTTCGTGTGCGACGTGTTCAGCGGGTCCTGGCTCGCGGCGCCCGCCTCTGGATGCTCGTGGTGCAGCCAGAACAGCCGCCGGGCCACGCCACAGACCGGGGGGTAGTTCTTTACGTTGTCGCCGTCCTGCAGCTGCGGGTACAGCGTGGCCCGCACCAGCTGGGCGATGCTCGGATCCATCCGCCGTTGCGTCTCCAGCACGCTCAGCGGCACCTGCAGGTCTGTCGCGTGCGGCGGCTGCACCAACCGCTCGAATAGCGACGTGTCGAACGAGAACTGCACCCCGCGGGGGTTGTCGCTGCGCAGCTCGTAGTTCTGCACCTGCGGCCGCAGCTGCAGGTGGTCGCCGATCAGGATCACGTGCTCCAACGACGGCAAGAGCGCTGGCAGTAGGGCGGCTTCCAGCACCTCGCCCGCTTCCTCGCATAGCAGCACCTTGCTACGCAGCTTCCGGAGCACGCCCAGGTTCCGCGCAAGCCCCGTCGTGGTTACGCCGATGATGTCCGCATCGTTGAGGCAGCGCAGGTCCACCTCCTGGTGCACCGCGTCGTACTCCGCCTTGACCCGGAGATACGTCTTATGCTCCGCTAAAATCTTCGGAATTATATTGTCACGCGCCTCGTTCATCCAGGACCGGTGCAGCCGGAGCCGCTCCTTGAGGTTCATGCTGTTGAGGTCGGCCATCTGCAGCGCCACCATCGTTCGGCTGTCTTCGTGCACGCCTTCTGGGGCAGCTCCCGGAACGGCTTCCGGAACCCCCGCGGCGGCTCCCTGGGTCCTTCCTCGGCGGATCCAGCCTTCCACGAGGTCCTTGGACCGCCCGTAGTGGACCTCCGTCCATTCCGGGTCAGCCTCGCCGTCACCGAACAGCTGTGCGTGGTGCCGCGGGTACTGCTCCTTCAGGAGCGTCTCGACCGCCGCGGCCGACCCGCACTTGTCCAGCCCTCGGAGCAGGCCGCTGAGGGCGCCCTCGACCTCGTGGAACTTCTCGATCGAGCTCGCCACCTGCGCCCTCTCCGCGCGCGTCTTCTCCATCCGCTTAGCCACCGCGCGGATGTTGAGGTTCTGCAGCTTCTCCGACTTGGACCGCGAGCCCATGCGGATGATCTTGTCGATGCCCGCATCCACCAAGTGCTCCAGCAGCTGGTCTAGCGCGTGGTTCGTGTAGCACACGCACAGGATGGGGCCAAGCTTACCCCGCGCCTTGTTGGCCAGCAGCACCTGGATGATCTTCTCGCCCGTGTAGCTCTTGCCCGTGCCCGGGGGTCCCTGGATCAGCGCTAGCGCGCGGTTTAGCGTGTTGAGCAGAGCCTGCGCTTGGGTCTCGTCCAGCGGCGAGCATTCGCTCAGCATCGTCGCACTCCACGGCCCCGCCGTCTGGGGGGAATGGCCGAGCTTGTTGCCGTCCGTCGTGATGCTGCGGAGGCTAAAGCTGAATCCGGGCTTCGTCGTGTACTGCGGTGGCGGGATCTCCGCCACCTGCCCCGCCGGGTCTACTGGCGCCAGCAGATCGGCCAGAGGCACGTTCGGCCGCGCCGAGATCCTCTGGAGCGCCTCCAGTGTGTGCTTGAACGACGGAAGGAGTACGCCCGGGAACTCCACCAGATGGTGCGCGTGGGACACTCCCGAGTGCCGGAACCACCGCAGCGCCCGGCCGACGCTCTGGTGGCTGGGGTCCACAAACCCCAAGCTGACGAACCCATACTGCTCGTCATCCGCCAGCGTCAGCAGGTTCGTTGCCTCTGCGCCCTCGCCCTCAGCTCCCGCTCCGGCTTCCCGAGCGTGCTTCAAGCCCGCATCCTGGGCGGTCCGGATGGTGGAGTCGGCCACGACGAGGAAAAGAACCGAGTTGGTGCTTCCCCCGGCGTCGACGGCGCAGACCAGCCCGCCCGGTTGGAGCCGCTTGCTCTGCAACCACCGCTCCTGGCGCTTGGCTTTCCCCACGCCCTTGCCGAAGTCCGGCTGCTGGAACCGCACGATGAGCTCCAGCCCGCTATTTCTGCCGAACTCCACGCTGTGCACCGCCGCGCCGCTATACGTGTATGTCCGCAGGCTGTTCTTGTCTCGCGAGCGCGCGCTGGCCTGCGGTTCGCTCCGTAGCGCGTCTAGCTGCAGCCGGACGGCGTCCCGCAGCTGCCCTACCGTGTCTTCGCGGAGGAGGCGGAACTCCCGGTCCAGGCGGCCGCGGATGCCCGTGATGTGCCACTGCGACGGGTCGTTGGTCGGCAGGTATTCGTTGCGCGACGACATGATCTCCTCGTACGTGGGCATGATGGCGATGTCGCCGATGTCCGCGTGGTCGTTGTCATGGCGGCGGCCCTCCGCCGACAAGTGTCCCGGAAGGTCCCTGCGGATGTAAAACGACGGGAGGCTCAGCGGTAGTGCGCTGGTCTCCGGGTGCTGAAGAGGTAAGTCCTTGCCTATGCCCAGCCGCTGCTGGATGTAGTCGGCGTATCTTCTAGCCTGGCGCTTGGAGAACTCCTCGGCGGGCGGCACGTCGTCCGCGATGTACTCCAGGAGGCTGTCAACGAATGGCTCGAACGCATCGTTGACGATGGCCGTCGTGTTGCAGTCGATGATCCTCGACAGCACCGCCAGGGACAGCTCAGCGATGGCCGTCCTGGATGACAACGATGAGGTCAGGGTGGCCCTTTCGTTGCCGAGCTCGGTGACGCAGCCGAAGATCTTCTTCAGGCGCTGGCCCGCAGGTCCCAGCAGGAAATTATACACCACCACCGCTTCCTGTTCGAGGACGGCCGAGTCGGCCAGACTCCCATGGGTCACCAGACGGAAGAGGGGCTCCAGCAGCGTGGTCCACAGCGCTGCTTTGGCTGCTGCCGTCCTCGCCAGGGGGATATGGCGATCTGCCACGTCCCTCACAAACGCTAGCCCCGGTTCGCTGGCAATGAGCCGCACTGCTTCCTGCACGTGCCCGGCTTCGCCATCCATCAGCTGGAGGCCGAGCTCGAAGAACCGCGCGGCCGTACCGAGAATCGGCCGCGAGTGCTGCGATGCCTGCGACTGCTGGTACAGCTGCCTCAGCTGCCGCAAGCTGTCCGGCGGAGGCTGTCTCTGTATGGCCGGCCACGAGCTCGAGGATCCGGAAGCGCCCCCGCGTGAAGGGCGGCTCGACGAAGACGAGGGGCCGTCCCCGCTTGTCTGTCGCGCCCTCTTGCTATTGTCGTTTTGGGGAGCATGGGAAAACTTGCAGCGCTTTCCGAAGGGGCAGGAGCCGCTCTCAACGAAGTGCCGGCACGGCCGCTCGGCCTCGGGCAGTCGCCCCGTCCCCTGGCCGTGGGCTCTGGCGAGTTCTGAAGTTAGCACATCCGCCACGAAGCGAGCGAGGGCCTCTCCCGGTCTGCCCGTACCTGTTTCTCCACATCACTCGAGACCGTGCGTGAACAATGGTAGGTGATGGTGGACACGCCGAGCGCAAATAGCGTTGCAACCTGGCTGTCGACGCTGTTCCGCGAATAAGGTAGGTACCTGAGGTAGACTAGCGTCGACTGACCCTTGTCTGGCGATTTGAGAAATAGAGGTCGACGTGGCCCAAATAATGGGAGAAGGAAAAGAGAGCTATTATACAGACCAAAGTCCAAGAGACGTCCCAAGGTAGCCCGCGAGGGTGGGGGCCATGAAAGAACGGATGGAGAAGGGGAAGGAAATCCCAAGGGCACGAAAGAGCCCCGTAGAAACCAGTAGTGCTGGTAGACGACAAAGAAAAGGGTGCAGCAGCGGAGAGCAATATCGCAATTGCAATTCTTTGGACTGAAAGAAAGATGGAAAATAAAGGGAGGAGGAGAGCGGACAATGGTTGGCAGATTAAACGGCATAGATCGACGGGGAGTCAACCTTGCCGAAGAAGACTCTGGCAAACCAACACCCTGTCAAACACTTCGAAACAAACGCAGGCGGCAATGGGACTCCCTGAGTGCCTAGGTTAGGCAGCAAAAGGAGAGGGCACCCCCCACAGCCCACCTCCAGCTACGTTGCTCGCCCTCTTTATAGGCGACGAAGGAGGACTGACTACTCACGGCGGCGGCCGTATCCCGCAGCCGGCGGTCAGGCAGTCTTCCGGGCCTCCTGCACAGGCTGATCACGGGCAATTGGCTGGCTGCTGACGGCCGTACCCGCAATGGCTCTTAGGGTGGCACAGTCATGCGTCGGAAAGCAAAGACGAGGCGAATCGTAGACCAGAGCCCCCTCACGACAGATCGAGGGCGTCGAATAAGGCTTCCTTCACCGGTTTCACGCATAGAGGCGGTACGACCATTCAGGCGATCGTGATTCGAATTGCTACCAGTTGACCTATCGCAGGCCCCGTTGTCGCCGTTTGTCCAGAAATCCGCCTCGCGAAGCAAACGGAAACGCTCGTTGGGCCGGCAACATGGGCCGGCCGGCAGGGTCGCGGGAACCGCGGCCCACCCACACTCCCACCCACCATCGACTCCGGGCCGTATATAGACTGCGCAAACGACCAGGTAAAAATCCTCCCCCCACCCCCACGACAGCCGTTTTCTGTCCGGACGTCATGTGCTCACGCAACGCGCACCGTTAGGCAGTAGGCAGTGGTCGGGAGGAAAGTATCTCGCAAGATACGTACGGCGGCAAATTGCAGGGACCAACGAAGAGGCCAGGGGCCAACCCAGAGGCCAGGAGCTAACAAAGAAGAGGCGGCTGCTGCTGTTATTTGTTGGCTCGCGTCGCTCTTTTTTTGATCAGGTCTGGACGGCGGGCTGCTCCTCCTGCGCAGCGCCGTCCGCGGGGTTGCCGCTTGCCGCCTGGGCCTTGGCGGCGCGCCGTCTCTCGGCCCAGCGGACGACAAATTCGAGGTCCTGGTCGTGCTGCTTAGCAGGAACGTACATCCACCTCTCCTCATCCGTATTCCAGGCACGGTTTGGTAGATAAGCCTCTAGCATGTAGTAGGTGTCCCTGTGGATAGGGAATTCCGCCGTTGGCGGCCCGCTCCTCTCGAGGAAGGCGTCCGCAGCCGCCGCTTCGTCCTTCGCCGTCATGCGGAAGCGCCGTCGCTTATTGCCCCTGTTCATGGCGTGACGGCGGATCGAGCGCATCGTCGAGTCTAGATGGGCCTCGAGAATGCAGCCGTACCACAGCGGATTCCCCAGGGCCTTGGTCACGACGTCCGCGTTGGCCGCTAGCAGCTTGCGGTTCCACTCCGGCGTCCTCCCACGAGGGATCATGCGAATCGGCTCGCCCTCCTCTAGGCTGGGCTGCCAGCGGGCGAAGTCGACGATGACACAGAGCGAGTTCCACCGCAGCATGCAGGTCAAGCAGGTGCAGATGAGTGTAGCATCGGGTGCCCGGACGTGCTGGTACGGCCGCTTGTGGATAGCCATCAGCTCGTCGCGCCCCTCGGCCTGCAGCGCCCAGTGGACCGCAGGGTCCACATCCGAGAGCAGCACCGGCAGCCTCAGGCACCGGGCTAGACACGGATAGCGCCATTCGATGATGTTGGCCGCCAGGCGCGCCTGCTGCTGCTGCACGAACTGCCGGCATTCCTTGTTAACGCGTGAGAACCGCACCAGGTCGCTTGGTCGCAGGTAGACGAAGATGGCGGTCATGAGTTCGTAAGGGAGGTCTCGCAGCGTCCGCAGTGCGAGCCCTGCCTTGGCCACGCTCTTCTGTTCCTGCCTCTTTTTCCGCCGCTCGGTGCGCTTCGAACGGACGGTGAGCATCTCCGTGCGATCAATGAGCTCGTCCTCCTCCGCGGCGACGGGTGCCTCCTCGGCCGGCTTGGTTCGAATCTTGCCTCGCATTTTTATGAATAAATGTCATTGTTGCGTTGAAGTATGTAGGAGGTAGTTAGAAGGCGTTAGGAAATTGGTGGCTAGAAAGGCGGGGAGGCACGCGAGCTTCGGGGGAAAAGCCGCCCGCTTTCCCATGCGGTTTTATGTGATGACGCATCCATGGCGCCTTTGATCGGGATGCCAGCTGTTGCCAGCTGTTAAGCCTTCCAGCACCATCACATTACTCCGCTTATATTACCAGCACGTGCTTTATCTCGTGCAAACTCAGTCGACACGTGTAGACCGCAGCCTTGAGCGCTTGTATGAATATCGAGGCTTTCAACGCATTCATCATTCGCTTGGCTCCCAAGAGTACCGGAGTTTTGGCCTGTGTCCAAGCAAGTACTCTAGTCGGCGTCTTGACGTCCGGCTCAGCCCCCGACTCGGCCTACAGGAGAATATCTGGAATCAGCTTAGAGCCAGCAACGCTTCGTCTCCCCGACCATCTTCCCATTCTAGAACAATCTGAACATGCTGCGGGGCATACTCCAGCCCCTCAGCAGCGAGATTGATCTCCGCGATTTCGAGCGCCTTGCTGTTGAAGCTGCAGTAACCGACTTGATGGGCGCCGCATACGATGATCCGCTGGTACAGAGCACTGTCAACCTTCGGGGGGTTATGACCTTCCAGAGCCATATAATCTTGGCAGGGCGGACATGGCCACCCCTATCGCCAACGCCGAGCCCCTCTCCACAAAACCCGAAGAGCACAAGCACGGCGTCAGCGATGCCGTTGGCCTGGTTCTAGGACCGCTGGCCACACCGAGGGCGCCGCGCAATCTGGTGAACAGCGGCAAGGGAGGTGCCGCCGACTAGTTCTGCATCTACAGGCAGTCAGATGACCGAGATCTTCCTGCAGTGGCCATGGAATACAAGGCGCCCCATAAACTGACCGTAAGCACGCTCGCCACCGGCTTACAGTTGTAAGTCCAGCCCGCGCGCGATGTTATTGGTAAGGAATTCTCGGACGTTACCTCGGCGTCAAGGAGACTCGCCGCTGCTGCGTTGACCGGACTATTCTCTTACATGGTCGCCAAAGGCATCCAGTATGGCTACGTGTGTACGGGCCAGGCTTTCATCTTTCTCCATATCCTGTTGTCCTCCCCCTCGGCCCCGCGGCGGTCAGGAAGCCGAAATCGACACCTTCTTCGGCCTGATTGACCTCCCGCATGTACAGTCCCCGATAGCCGCGCATGGCCTCCCGCGCGGTCCACGGCTCCTGACGGTCCTGGGGCAGGGCGCGGAGGCCGTCGAAGGCGCTTGTCCTCTCGGCCACGCGCCGGGCGATTTCGTCGTCCGTCAGCGCGACGTGCAGCAGGCGCTGCTCGACGTCGCAGGTAATAATGTCGCCATCGCGCACGACGCCGAGGACGGAGGCCGGGTCGGCGCCCTCGGGCGACACGTGCAGGACGATGGTGCCGCCGGCGGTGCCGCTCATGCGCCCGTCCGAGATGCGCAGCATGTCCTGCACGCCTTGCGCCGCCAGCTTGCGCGGGATGGGGATCAGCCCGGCCTCAGGCATACCCGGGTTGCCCACGGGGCCGATGCCGCGCAGCACCAGCACGCTGTCCGGCGTGGCCGGCAGGTCCGGCGCATCCAGACGCGCGGCCAGGTCGGCCGGCGAGGCGAACACCACGGCCGGGCCTGAGTGGCGCAGCAGCCGGTGGTCCTTAGACGCGCTGGCCTTGATGACGGCACCGTTCGGGGCCAGGTTGCCGCGGAGCACGACCAGCGACGAGGCGGGCCACAGAGGCTTCACCAACGGGCGGATCACGGCCTGCGGGAAGGGCTTGAAGCGCGCGGCCGCGAGAGCCTCGCCCAGGGTTTGGCCCGTGACGGTCATAGCGCCCAGCCGTAGCAGCGGCCGCAGCTCGGTCAGCAGCGCTGGCATGCCGCCCGCGCTGTGGAAATCGCTCATGTAGCCGTCGCCGCTGGGCTTTAGGTCCAGCAGCAGCGGCGTCGCCCTGCCCACCTCGTCGACGTCGACCAGCGAGATGCGCCCCGCCACGGCCGGGTGGCGGTTGGCGATGGCCAGGAGGTGCACCACTGCGTTGGTCGACCCGCCGATGGCCTGTAGCACCACGATGGCGTTGAGGAACGATTCGCGGGTGAGGATGTCCTGCGGCCGCAGCTTGGACGTGGCTAGCGAGGCCGCCAGGTTCCCCGCCTGCTCAGCCGTGCGTAGCCGTGCCGATGAGGTAGCTGGAGGCGTGGCGCTGTTCAGGGGCATCATGCCCAGGGCCACGAGGAGGCAGGCCATCGTGCTGGCCGTGCCCATGACGCCGCATGTTCCCGCCTGCACATCCGTTAGGGTTAGTACGAATACGTATAGCGAGAAGAAGCACTCGCGGGGTCGAACGTACGGTGGGCGCCAGCTCCTCGTTGAGGTTTGCAATGTCCTCCACGTCTAGGGTGCCGGCTCTGTACTTGGCCCAGTTGTTCCGGCAGTCCGTGCAGGCTCCTATGCGGACCCCCTTGTAGCTCCCAGGCATCATGGGGCCGGTGACGAGGTGGATGGCCGGCTTGTTGGCCGAGATCGCGCCCATAAGCTGGGCCGGCGTCGTCTTGTCGCAACCTGCAGAAGCGGCAGCGTCAGCTTGTGGGAGGGACTGCATCGGAAAGGGCGGCAAAGTAGGGCGCACCGCCGATCAGGACGACGGAGTCGACGGGTTGGGCCTTGATCATCTCCTCCGTGTCCATGCTCATGAGGTTCCGCAAGAACATGCTCGTGGGGCTGGCAAACGACTCGTGCAGGCTGATGGTGGGGAACTCGATGGCCAGGCCGCCGCTGAGCTGCACGCCGCGCTTGACAGCGTCGATCAGCTGCGGCACGTTGGCGTGGCAGGGGTTGAAGGCCGAGTACGTGTCCACGATGCCGACGATGGGCCGCGACAGCGCATCCTCGCTGTAGCCGAGCGCCTTGATGAACACCTTGCGCAGGAACAGCGAGAAGTGCGCGTCACCGTACGAGGTCAGGCCCTGCCGCAGCCCCGAGGACGTGTCCAGCGGTCTCGACAGGTCGTAGTCGGTGTTTTCTTCGCGCTCGCTCCCGGCCGGAGCAGGGCCGGCAGGCGGATGGTGGTCTGGCATGGCGGACTGTCGAAGCGAGGACTTCTACTGTTGCGAAGGATGATATTTCTGAGAGGCACTACTGTCCGAGCATGCGGCAGAGCAGCTCAAGCAGCAGCTCGGCCTCCTCGGCATAGCATCGCGCCGATGACGAGACCGACCGCTATCGGCGGGGACGGCCATGGTGGGCGTGCGGGGGGTGCCGCCATCGCCATCCCCGGCGCCATAACCGGAGAGAGCGCCGCCCCCGCACGGCGCTCAGCATTGTACGAGCATGAACTTACTGAACGAAAAAAGGTACACATTTACCCGTAACCCCGTGCCTCGGCCCTGGGATGACCCGTCTGCTGCTATTGCGACGACACGTCTGACTAAGGGGCTGGAGAAGAGCCTCATGTTCAGCCGCATCGGGCTTCCGATCAATAATTCAGGGACATGCAGGGCATGCGCCACCCCAATGTCTCCGTCTCTGGTCCGACGGCGCCTTATCAGGAGGAGATATCGGGTCACGAGAATGAAGCACCGCTTTATTGGCCGGATTTTGTGCAGAATTGCAGGACGGGAGCCAGCGAAGCTACCTATACAATAGTGATATTGGCGGGTGCGCTGATTAATTGCTTAGCGGAGACGGCGACGGGAAGATGAAAAGAAGGAAGATGATGAGCAGTCTGGAGACTGCAAGCCTTACGAGGCGCACTCGCCTGATGGCAGTCTAGGAGTTCGGGTGTTGTGGATATCGCCCCTACCGGTCTCGAGATCAGGGGCGTGCCCACAGCCTACCCAGTTGCCGTCATTGGAGAGGTCTCGGTTGCGTACGTAGTCACTTTATTAGTTTCGAAGCGCGGCCAGTCGGAGAGAGAGGCGGTCGTTGTCTGATGGAGAGCGATCCAAGCAATGGAGACCGCAAACAAAAAGGCGACCAAATATGAGGCTGCTCTCGTCCGATGCTGGCATGATTACGCTGCATTTATGCCCGATCTGATTGGGTCTTGTGCGGTGGCAGCGACTCCAACGCGCCCGAACGCGCTGGCCCCAACTCGGCCCAGTTTCTGTCAATATTCCCCTCACCGCCTTCCTTTCTTTTTGCTCGTGGCGCAACAACAAGCCGTCCCCCCCAGCCAATAGATAAGGTGGTGATTACGCATCTCCTGGAAAAGGAAGCCTTGGCTGCTTCAATATTTCCGCCTTGGGCAGTCCTCCTCCACCAACAAGGGCCAGGAAAAGCCGCCTGTCCATTTTCAGGCGAGCGACTAACTCGCCTTGGCAGGCTAAGCGAGAGTGCAGCCAACGAGCATCAACCGAATTATTATTGGAGCACGGATTTCCCACAACGGCCAATGCGCGGACTCCCTTTCGAAATACAACTCTCCCCTACACTCTCTCCTGCGTCCGCCGTGCCGCCCCCTGTCGCGCTCGGGCGGGTGAAAAAGTGCTCTTCCTTCTTTCCTCCCTCTTCTGACGCGGCCCGGCGAGCTGAGCTTCTCGCGCCGACTGACGTGGGCAGCCGAGTGGAGCTAGCCCTTAGAGCTTATTCTCGTCTGAGCAGCCCTACGGACTACAGCCTCTCACAGTCTCGTAAAGTCGTCGATTAGGGTCCCGAGTGGCCATCCATCGATGCGCCGTCGTGCGTTGGCATTTTGTGAGCGGAGTTCGCAGGCTGCAACGCCCCTTGGCAGCTGAGAAGGTGGGAGCAGGCGAAGCCTTTTTCACGGCAGCTAGCGAGTGCCCAACACCGAAATTTGCAGGACGCCAGACCAGCAATGGAGCTATGCCACGGATCCGGAACCTGGGCACGCTAGGAAAGCCTACCGCACCCCTGACAAGCCGTGACTACAGTCGGCAGATCCCCGATCCCCAGCCAATGGCGGCCGCGCAGCCAGCGCCGGTGACCCGCTTTCGGGGCCTGACCTCACCGTGGAAGGGCGGGATAATGGGAGAGAGGGCGCCTCGCGGCGAGGCTATTCCCAAAGAAGCCAGGCTCTCGCGCTAGGGGGTGCCACATTGGACATTCCCTTGGGGGATTCCGGAAGCGAAAGCAACCAGCGTGCCCAGCCAAGGCGACTGCCTGGCCAGGGAGAGCATAGAAGAAGTCGATTCGGGGTGGCCAACTCCGGCTGAGGCTGACATCCACCTCTCGCTCCCCTGCTCCCCTGCTCCAGCGTTTCATTTCCACCCTCGCGGCTCTCGGGGACCGAGCACCCAGTCGATGAACGCCACCTGGTTGCAGCGGCAGCAGCCGCATGGACGAGAGCGAGGGTAATAAGGGGGCAGTGCGGGAGGAGGGAGGTGACCAGAGGAGATGGGATATATACGGCGGGCGGTGCCGTCTTCCATTACCACCATCGACGCTCTACCACCCTCCCCTTCTCTTCCCGTGTCGATCCCTTGCGTAGGTAAGGTTGAGAGACCGCCGACGACCCTCGTTTAGCTTCGGCTGGGAACGTGCCTTTTTCTCTTTCTCTTTCGGTCTCGGCCGACTCGTCGCTCACGCTCGCTTTTTGCCACTCCTGCTCTCGTTTCCGATAACACTCGTTTTATATAGTTTTTGTTTGACATTCCCTTCCCCCGCTCCCCACGATGCGCGCCGACCGTCTCTTCGCCGCCGCGGCCGCCGTGGCCGGCTCAGCCAGTGCCTACCCAGGTATGGGCCGTGGTCTGATGAAGGAGCTCCACGGCCGCCAAGCGCCGGCGAACACGCACTCGACGACGCTGCTCGGCGACCTCGCTACGCTGCCGGACGACCAGCTGACAACCGTGGGCGCCACGGCCAAGGCGATCCTGACGGGGGCGCAGCCGGGTACGGTGGACGGGCTCACGTCGCACTGCAAGAAGTGCAAGGCCGACGCCTGCTGCGTGTGGACGCAGGTGGCGGACGACATGGTGCCGGTGTTCACGGACGGCGACCAGTGCTCCGCGCTCGCCCGTGCGGCTATCCGGCTGGGCTTCCACGATGCCGGCGCCTGGGATGACACGCTGTCATCGGGCGGCGCCGACGGGTCCATCGTGCTCTCGGCCGCCGAGCTGGCGAGGCCGGAGAACAGCGGGCTGCAGGCCATCGCGGCGCAGACCCAGGCCTGGTACGATAAGTACAAGGACTACGGCGTCGGTATGGCCGACCTGATCCAGTTCGGCGCCCTCACGGCCACGGTCATCTGCCCTCTGGGCCCACGCATCCGCTTCCTGGCCGGGCGTCCCGACAACAGCCAGCCGCCGCCGGGGGGCCTGCTGCCGTCGGTCACCGCGGACGCGCCGAGCCTGATCAGCCTGTTCGAGGCCAAGACCTTCACGGCCGGCGACTTAGTCACCCTGCTGGGCGCGCACTCGGTCAGCCAGCAGTTCTTCGTCGACCCGACCCAGGCCGGCGCGCCGCAGGACACCACCGACGGCATCTGGGACACGCTCTTCTACTCGCAGACCCTCTCGTCCGACACCCCGGACGGCGTCTTCAAGTTCCCCAGCGACGTAGCCATTGCCAACTACGCCGACACCACCGGCGCCTGGCAGTTCTTCGGGAGCTCCGCCGGCCAGCTGCCCTGGGCGGGGGTGAGTCACTATCTATTATCCCCCACAGGACTCTGAAGTGACTGCCTTACTAACGTGTGCTTCCATCCAGGCCTATGCCGGCGCCTACTTCCGCTTGAGCCTGCTGGGCGTCCCCAACATCAACCAGTTGACCGATTGCTCCAGCGCGCTGCCCCAGCCCCGGAACGTCACGACCTCGGACCCGTAAAGTGGCCCGGTCGCGACGCGCTTCGGACGACGGACACAATGTCAAAGGGACCCCGCAAGGGGGGTTGGATGGACGGCGCCTGGTGTTCTGCTAGGAGAGATGGGTAGATTGGGTATTACGGGTAAGGGGAGGCTGAAACAACGCATATGATTCATCCGAGGCGCTCTCAGTGAGCCCCGTTCTACCTCCCCTACTCTGTACAAAACTAAACTTCATAATCCATAATATTGCGCGATTTCATGCGCCTTGCACAACTTCAGATTTGCCATAGTAATGTCCGCAATGACGTCAAGACCAGGAGCCTATCGTGAAGCTTCTCCCGTATCCCCTGTGCTTGTCTACGCTGTCGACGAGAAATACAGAAATATGTACAGCGACGAATAGTAATGAAAAAGAAAGGAATCTGCGAAAGAAAAGGAAAAGACATGCAATGAAAAGAACAAAAAAAAAGCATCCGGTATGGGACTCGAACCCATAATCTCGGGATTACTTGCAAATAGAAGTCCCGCGCCTTAGCCATTAGGCCAACCGGACTTGGTCGACGAAATTGATTCGTTCAAAATCTGTGCTAGGAGGGGCTTATATAGGCTGCTTATTGGGGCTGGTGTGGCTGTGCTCCTTCGCGAAGTGGCGGTGGAGCTTGCGCCATTTCATTTTCTCTGCCTCTTCATATTGACATTTCCAACCCCATCATTTCCGCTCTCGTCCCCGCAGCCAACTCAGACCGTCCCTCGATTGGAATCGACGAGGCGGAGGATCGCGGTGCCCTGCCATGCACGGCCACGGCGCCGTCCCTGCTCGGCATATCACGTATGGCGCAACTGAGGCGCCAACGGGATGGAGGAAGCTCGACAGGCCACGGCTCATCAGGGTGAAGAACTTCCCACCGGTGCCGAAGAAGGCATTGGCGCTAACGTAGTGGACTTCCATGCATGTAATAATCTCAGCTGCGGGACCGACGCGTTGCGCAGGAGCGCCACCTTCTTACTATCGATGGCGGTGCTGTCTTTCTTCCTAGCATAATAGCCCCCAGCGAACGCGCCTCTGCTGTCGGATTAATAGGGCTCAGATTGTCCTGCAGCTGGTACGTATTGGCGCGCTGACGCGGACGTGGTCCCGCAGGGGCGTTATACCAGGAGCAAGTAGGTGTTGGCGCTGTACGACTAGGCGTGTCGATTTTAGTGGACAGCTACATGGCCTGAGAAAACCCCGTGAGGATAGCTATCAGCGAGCCCCCGTCGTTTGCCGGGTCCCGAGCTTGGCTGCCACATCTACAGTAGTCCGAGGACGACACGGTTGTAGATATTCCGGATAGGGCCTACGTGCCTGTACTCATCGCCGTCGTCGCGACTCGCAGGTTGTAGTTCTCCGATTCAACCATGGCGTCGACCATGGCGTCCCGAGCCTGTGAGCTCGTCCTGGTGTCGTATTTGGCCGCCGCCGCACGGTTGCAGCACACTCAATCCAGCACCCACGAACCGCCGAGGATCCTGACGCAGTTGGCGACGACAATTCAGCCGTAGACAAGGCCCTGCGGCACCGTGGTAAAGTTCCAGTAGTAGACGTCGGCCAAGCTCGCACCGCGCAGGTACGTAGAAAAAAAGGGGGTGAGTGTGGAAAAAGAGGCCAAAAAAGAAGTCTTGCTTCTCTATTCCCCCCTGTGGTCCTGATCCCTCTGCCCAAGGCCCTGATCTTTTTATTTTATAATGTCGCAGCTACAGCGCCCCCAGCCCCTTTCGGGGGTTGTTGGGGTATTTCTTCGCAGTTCTAACATCCTCGCGTCGCCCGAAAAGCTGTCAACAAGTCCCGACCGGGGACTCGAACTCGTGGCCTCGGGAGCGAGGGCATGTATCAGTGTCTTAGCGGACCGTGGTACCGTTTGCCCACAGTCCCATACCATTGAAATCCGGGGCTGATTCGCGCTCTGATACAGTTTGGGGCCAGCATTGGTCCTCATCACTTCGGTTGGAAGGCGTCATGTGGGCAGCTATAGGTATAGGCACAGTACCTGTACGTACCTGAACTTAACAGACTGGGACGCTGATGCGCAACTTGCCCAACGTGACCGATCCCTCCTCAAGAACGAGGATGGCGGACGGCGGCAGGCCTAGCTGAGGCGGATCGCGAGGGCGAGGCCGGCCCTGCCGCCCCCTACATGATCCGCGTGCTACGTCGGAATGTAAGCCTACCAGACGTTCGTCCTTTACACCATATGAAACTTACACAGTTAATCCGTACAGCAAGCCATTCGAATCCTCCGCTGCTCTAGCTGCAACTGCAGCCACAATCTGGTGTAACGCAGATGAAGCCTCAGAGAACATGATTGTAGGAAAAGGAGCAACACAGGAGGTATTGTTGAGTGGAGCATAGATAAGGACTCTCCATTCGGCTTCATTAAAGCACCGGGCCAGTGGTGGATGGTACAGTTACTAGTGCATGGGCAGCTCATGCACCTCTAGTCTTTCTTTATTTGAATACGAAGCAACAGTAAGAACTACTCGTGGTGGCCTACTGTCGGCCACCTCGAGTATCTGATACTGCCAACCACTGGAAAACCCCATCAAGTTAATGGGCCAACCCAACAAGTGATAGGTACGGAATTTTATACGATCTGGTGCAGATTCTTTATTTGGCATGCATGACTCCCACTATGATTAAAGAAATAAGCGCAAATAGTCATTACAAAAGAGAAGAAAGTCAAAAATTTGATGCAATTGCACTACAGCAAAAAAAAGGGAAATGAAAAAATGCATAGCAAAATTCCAAAAAAAAAAAAAATATGAATCCCCTCGACCGGAATCGAACCGGTGACCTATCGGTAACAATAGAACTATTACAGCCGAGTGTGATATCCATCTACACCACAAGGGGTTTGTTTCATTGGTGGGTAGAACCGCCGCATCATTTGCTTATATGCACGGTTGCTGCAGTGTTATCTCCGATGGTGTAGGCCTTGGGTCTTCCACCGTGCCCACCCCTGTATCACATGAATTTTTTTCATACCTACCATGTATTTGTTGGGCATCTCTTGCTCCCAACCCTTCTTTTAGTCATGCAGAGTTGTTTCCTGAGTTCTTTTCGTCCAGCTCAGGGAGGTGGGAGCTCACAGTTCTTCTTCACAGCTCCATCTTTGACGAGCAGATCTAGAAGCTCAGATGGACTTTATCCACCGTCTTACCCGGCAATATCCGGCATTGCGTCGGCTCTGGTCGACCTTAGGTATATCATAACACAGAAAGCGGTCTCATAACGTCCACGCGTTGGTGCCGATATGAAGTAATAGATCAGGTAGCACCGCGCTTTTCTGCCTATCCTACCAACTCACTGACTTGAACGAACATGGGTGCTAGAGAGGGATAACAGATCGGCTCTGGGGTTGCACAAATTCATACCATCTCATCTCATTTACGGTCTTTACTACTTCTACAGTCTTGCTTGAGTACAGGGCCAAAATGCACCTCCGTACCTTTACCTCTCTCCTTACCCTCGTGCTCCTCCCCTTCCGCGTGCAGGCTGCTCCTCGACACCCCCTGCAAAAGAGACGCTGCTACTTCTCCGTGCCAGCGCGGGCAGGCGACTCCTGCACATCCATCGCAGCCGTCTTCGGCGCCAGCGTCGACGACTTCCTGCGCATGAACCCCGGCGTGGCTGACTGTGCGCATCTGACCATCGGGGCCCTGTACTGTGTCATCGCGGACGATAGCTCCGACGCCCCGCCCCTGCCGCCAGTGTCCACGCCGCCGCCTTCGACACCACAGCCGCAGCCGCAGCAGTCGCCGATCACGCCGCGCTGCCGGGCGTGGTACCGCGTGCGTGAGGGCGACACGTGCGTCTCCGTGGAGCGCAGCCAGGGCGTCAGTGATGCGGACTTCCGCGCGTGGAACGGTTTTTTGGACGCCACGTGCTCGAACCTGTGGCTGGGGTACTACTGCTGCGTGGGCGTGTGAGGGTGAATCCTCGTCGTAAAAGAGGGAGACGGCTATATGGGGTGCACCGGGGAAAACATGAACATATGTACAGCGACGAGTAAGGCAAAAGAGGCTCGCGAGAGGACTGAGGTTGGATGGGTGGTAGTATTGCTGTTATGTAGACAAGGATGAAAGCGTATCACCAAAACTGTGTGGGTCGAGACCCTCTAGCCTTCTCAATAGCAACCCGAATCATACTATTGCATAATAAATATCGCCAGCCGCGATAGGCGAGACACGAAGCCGAAAGCAAGAAAATATTACCAACTGCCAAACTCTCAAGCCTCCTCCGCACCCTCTCGGCCGAGCTTCTGGTCGCTGACGAAGGCGCCCTCCTCGGCTGCGCGGCGCTTGTCGTCGCGCCAGGTGAGCCAGGACAGGCCACCGCACCAGATGACGAGGGCGATAGAAACGGCGATCATGGCCCACATGCCGCGCTGTGGTAGAGGGAAAGCGTTAGTAGGGATAGACAGGGAGGGAGAGAGAAGGAGGGAGGGAGAAGGAGGGAGGGAGGAGGAGGGAGGGAGAAGGGGGAGGAAGAAAGGGTTGCCTACGTTGAACCAAGGGGCCATGGAGGCGCCATAGAAGATGATGGACCACCAGGCGTTAACGGCGTTGTTGCCGAGGTTCATGCCGGCCAGCACGACGGCACGGAAGATGGGCTCCTGGTCGTGCATGGCGTCGTTGCACCAGGCGAAGAAGGTGGCCTGGCACGCGTACACGCTGCCGGCCCAGTAGTAGGCGGCGAAGGTCATGTTGGTGGACGTGTCGCTCAGGGGGTTGCGAGCGGCGGCCAGAACCATGGCAGAGGTGACGACGCCGGTGAGGCCGATCCAGTAGCCGACGAGGTAGCGCTTGCCGCCGAGGAAGTCGGTCAGGGTGGCCCAGAAGAGCGTGGCCACGATGCCGACGGCGAACACGCCGGTGGGGTAGTTGTTGAGCTGCGGCACGGTGTACTGCTTGGCCGGGCTGCTCTTCATGTATAGCGCCAATAGCGAGTTGGAGCTGAACGACTCCGTCTCGCCGGCAATGCACCAGAGGCCAACGAAGCCCCACCAGTACCACGAAGAGAGCACCTTGCGCGCGAACTGCAGGGTCAGGGGCGACCGCTCCTCCGGTGGCGGCGGCATGCGCGCCACGGCCAGCGCCCGCTCCTCAGGGCTCAAATACGGTGCTGCGGTCGTACTGGGGGTGTCCGGGAACAGTAGGAAGCCGTAGATGGCCACGGGGATCGTGATGAGGCCGTCGATGATGAACAGCCAGCGCCAGCCCGAGAGTCCGCTGTGGCCATCCAGCCGCTGGTAGATGCCCGTCTGGATGAACCCGCCGATCATCGACCCGGCCAGGCCCGACGCCGTGAAGATGCCGCTGCGCTTGCCCAGCTCGCGCTCCGTGTACCACGACCTATCCGAACGGTGTGTAAGCTTATATTATTTTCGTTTTCTTTCTAATTTAACTTCACTTCGGTACGTACCCCAAGATGTAGTGCGTCCCCACAAAAGTCGACGCCTCCACGAGCCCTTGGAAGAAGCGGATGGCCATGACAGCCTGCGGGCTGTGCGTCGACGCCGTCACCATGGTCAGGCCGCCCCAGATAAGCATCATCAGGGGGAAGAAGATGCGAGGCCGGACGTAGTGCAGTGACAGGTTGCAGGGGATCTGGCCGACGACGTAGCTGGGGGGGGGGGAGGGTAGTCAGGTTAGCACGAGGAGCGCGAAGGTAGGATATGCTAGGAGAGAAAGGATGAAGGACAGCGTACCCGACGGTGAAGCAGGTGTTGACGACGTTGAGCTGATCGCCCACGAAGCCTAGATCCTCCTTCATGCCCGACACGTAGGCATTTTGGAGGTTGGACCGATCCAGCTGGCAGGGAGGAATCGCCAGTAGTGTCAGCCAGTGCTCGCGTTATTTGTTTTGGCTATTTGAACTGCGTCGGGCAACTTACATAGTTCGTAAAATACATCAGACAGCAGAAGGTCAGGATGAAAAAGTCGAGCTTCTGCAGCAGCATCCGCTCGCCGGGCTGGTACTCCGTGTGGAAGTACGCCCGGAGGCTGGATCCGAGACCCATGGTGACGGAGGGTGGTCTGGCTGGCCGTCCGAGGTGGCTCCTTTGTTTGTCGTCTGTCCGCTGGTTAGCCTATCCGTTGGCTTGTCTCCGGCCTGCCTTGACGCAAGCGACGGCGAAGCTCCACGTTCCTTGGGCGGCGTGTCAGTGGAAGCTGGGGCGCGTACGATGCGAGGAGAGGAGGATGGGAGAGGAGGGAGGCTCGAACCCGACGGAGAGGAATGGGGTGGTCACAGGGACTCAGGGCAGCCTTTATAAGTCCCGGTTCGTGCAGTTCTGGGTAGCATCGACTGCGGGCACGGACGCGACCGGTGCCCTCCGCAATTCCGCTATCTCGTCTCTCCTCTGGGATCTGCTAGGGGAGGTCACGTGGGAGGATCTAGGCCCACCTTTTCCCCAGCTTCAGTTTATCAGACTTTGCCTCTCCTGGGCTCTTAGCTGGGCAGGCCGGCGTGGCACGAGATGAGCAGCGCGAGACGGACGGCGCGAGATGGAATATCCGACAATAGCGCACTCGGCAAGAAGATAACCTAGCGCCGGTCGTGGAGTCGCAGGGCCTCGGAGGAGTAGTCCCGTTGGGGGTTGGAGGCTGGAGAGTTGGAGAAAAGCAGCAAGACAGCTCGTTGGAGGCGATACAGGCCGGCGGGGCCAGAGATAAGTGGCAATATTCCGTGCTTCCTCGATAGCTTCTCATACGGATAGTGCGACGACTCTAAGAGGGGAAGAGGGGGCCCAGGGCTAGCGCGCCTCCGCTCCCAGCAGCAGCGCCTCGTGCATTCAATCTACCGGCGGTGTCGCTAAGGCCGCAACAGGGCAAAGAGCCGTATCGTCTCGCCGCTCTTCGGCCCCAAGCCGAAGAGGCCTCGGCGCCGGTCTAGCGTTGATAGCACCAAGGTGCCCTTTCTGCATTGGCTGACCCAAAAAAAGGCCACCAGTGCGACGGCGCCTTTATTACACGGCTCAGCGCGTGTGCCTCGGATGACCAATCCCGAGAAGAGGAGGAAGTACGGAGATAGGAAAGGGGAAGGGAGGGGAAGGGAGGGGAAGGGAGGTTGGAGGAATAAGGGGAGCAATGGGGACGACGAACCTGAATCGAGGACTAGTTGGCGACCTAGACCAAAGTCTCACCGCGTCCATGCAACGACGAGGGAGGAGGCCTAAGGCGAATTGGGCAACTGTACGCGGTACCTGGTCCGCGATAGTGCAAACCTACAGACTAGTCTGTACTGTTGCCTGCCCACCGCCCCAGCTGGAATGGCTTCGAGTTGCAATCTCTCGACGGATGCCCTGCAAGCGGCAATTGAAGAGAAGAAATCGGTAGCGGATATACGGATTACGGGTCCATGGCTGCCGATAACTTGATTGCAAAAACGTTATGACTCGACTCACCTGGCGCCGCGCGGATCCGATGTCGTCCCCGGTTTTAGCACGGCGAAGCGGCACTAAGCGGCACCTGGGGAGAGCTCAGGCGGGCAACGGCGGGGCCTGGAGGGCTGGAACGGGGACTTGGACGGAGACCGGCCGAGAATGGAGTCGGAGGCACTGATAAGGAGCGTCAAGGAATCTCGAGATCTTCTAGAGTCGCCACGATCGGCGCGCCTTTTCACATGCAGTCGAGACTTCGGTCCGGTGGCGCCTCCGTCATGTCTATTATTGACTTGTGTCTATTGATTTACGTCGTCTATCCCCTCTATCTCTCGCGATGGAACCAGTTCCGTCGTTCTACAACTATCAGCGAGGCAGGTAATCAATAGCAGCAGAAGCGGGGTGGCACGGTGGACCTTTAGCGCTAAATTAGCACCTCAAACATCGTGGTCACAGGAACCTAGCTGCGGGGAATGGGGCTCGCCTCCACCCTCCACCCCCGTATTCTTTTCTGTCTTCTTGCACTACCAAAAAAGGGAATACCTACGGAACCGGCGCTGGCGCTCCCTCGGACCCGGCTTCTGGCTGGGCTGCATTGACGCTTCGGCTAGGTTGGGCGAGCGGGCATGCGGGCGGGCACTGCAGGAAGCATGGCCTGCGGCATCGGACGGCCACCCAGCTGCAGACGCGAGTCTTTTTCCTATATCAACGGCATCTTCGGGTCCCGCCGCCGCCGATACGAGACGAGAGGCGGCCGGACGAGACGAGACGAGACGATATGGATAGCTCTCTGCGATAAGAAGTAGAACGGATAAAAGGGGACACAGAAGGGACAAAAAGGGGATAGAGAAAAAGGATCGAAAAAGCGGCAAAGAAGAGACTAAAAAAAGGGACAAAAAGGGGGTCTCGAGAGTTTCCGAACACGCAAGCGACAGAGCCGGCAGACAAGATGGGCTGGGAAGAGACAGCGGCGAAGAAGAGGCAGAGCCTCCTGGACTCGATCCCGGCGGAGTGGCGCGTGCCCGCGGAGCTGCTGCCGCCGGCCGACCAGGACGACGTGACCTCATGGCCGGAGACGTCGGGCTGGTTCACGGCCGAAGAGCTGGCCATCACTAACGCCACCGCGCTGGAGCTGCTGCCGCGGCTGGCCTCGGGGGAGCTCAAGTCCCTCGACGTGACCAAGGCCTTCGGCAAGCGCGCCGCCGCCGCCCACCTACTGGTACGTCACGCCCTCCCTCTTTGGTTCCCTTTCTATGATGTCCGTCTCCCGCTGACCTCAGGCACTCCCTGCTCCGCTGCTAGACCAACTGCCTCTCGGAGACGTGCTTCGAGCGCGCGCTGGCTACGGCGGCCGGGCTGGACGCGCACCTGGCGCGCACGGGCAAACCGGTGGGCCCGCTGCACGGGCTGCCCATCTCGCTCAAGGACAACTTCAACCTGAAGGGGCTGGACGCCACCGTCGGCTTCGTGTCGCACGTGGGGTCGCCGGCCGCGTATGACTCGACGCTGGCCGAGATCCTGGAGCGCGCCGGCGCCGTCTTCTACGTCAAGACTAACGTGCCTACAGCCATGATGATCGCCGAGACGGTCAACAACACCTTCGGCCGCACCGTCAACCCCCTCAACCGCAGGCTGACCAGCGGCGGCAGCTCCGGCGGCGAGTCCGCCCTGATCGCCTTCCGCGGCTCCCCCTGGGGTGTTGGCACCGACATCGGTACGTCTTTTCTCCTGGCGTCGGTAGTGCATTTCTACGCCCTCTTTCTCGCTTTTTCTCCTCCTAGCGTCGATAGCACACCTATCTGTCCCTTTGCGTTGATAGCATCCCCCATCTAGTGTGATACGCCTGCTGATGCGTCCTCCCCCTCCCCCCTCCCAGGCGGCTCCCTCCGTATCCCCGCGGCCTGTACTGGCATCTTTACGCTCAAGGCCTCTTTCGGCCGCTTCCCCACGCAGGGCTGTCGCTCGGGCATGGCCGGGCAGGAAGCGGTGCAGTCGATCAACGGGCCGATGACGCGCACGCTGGAGGACCTCGAGTACTACGCACGCACCGTGGTGGGCGCGCAGCCGTGGCTGCACGACCCGCGGTCGCTGCCGCTGCCGTGGCGGGCGGTCGAGGTACCGGCGCGGCTGCGCATCGGCGTGATGTGGAACGCCGGTGCGGTGCAGCCCACGCCGCCGGTGCGGCGGGCGCTGCGCATCGCGGCCGAGAAGCTGGCGGCGGCCGGCCACGAGGTGGTCGAGTGGGACCCGGTCGACCAGCAGGAGGGCCTGGCGTTGCTGGACCGCATGTTCGAGGCAGACGGCGGCAAGGCCATCCGGGCCGAGGTTGAGCGCGGCGGCGAGCCGTGGCGGCCGGAGATGGAGCGCTACCGCGACGCCCGCGAGCTCAGCGCCGGCGAGATGTGGCGGCTTCACCTCGACCGCAACGACTTCGCCAAGCGCTACCTCGACCGCTGGAACGCCGCCGGCCTCGACGCCCTGCTTACTGCTACTACGCCATATAGCACCGTCCCCAACGGTACTTTTAGCTACGGTGCGCCTTTCTCCCTTTTGGTCTCCCCTCTGTCTGCCCTTCCTTCTTCTGTCCTTCCTCTTTCTCTTCTCCCTCCCTTTCTCCCCTCTTGCCCTTTCCCCCTCCAGTGCTAACCCACCCGCCAGTCGGCTTCACGGGCGTGTACAACGTGCTCGACTACCCAGCCCTGTCGTTTCCGTCAGGCCAGCACGTCAACAAGGCCGTCGACCTGCCCTTCGACGCCTCCGTGACGCGGCTGGGTGAGATTGACGAGCAGATCCAGACGAGCTGTGAGTCGCTTTCGTACCCTCCAATGCCTATACTGAGCAAAGGACTAACTTTGGGGCTACACCCCTTGAAAAGACGACCCCGAGCCCGTCCACGGCATGCCCATTAACCTGCAGCTCATCGCGCGGCGGCTAGAGGAGGAGAAGCTGGTAGCCATGACCAAGGTGGTGCTCAAGGACATCCAGTGAAGTACATAGGCATGTGTCTAAGGTATAGAGATTAGGATACTTCTCGTAGAAGTAGCCTACCTACCCATTTTGGAAACGTCACGTTTTACCACCAATTTACAACGCTACTTAGTCTCGACTATATAGATGATAGAGAGCGGCTAGATGATTCACGTTTTGGATTACTACTCCAGCTCTATCTATCTAGTCAATCTCGATGACCACCTTTCCGATGTGCGATTGGTTGTGCTGTGGACAGGAGAGTTAGCTGCAGTGGACACTTAAAGGCATGCTATTAGGTAAATAGTTTGGGAGATGCGTACCAGATACTGGTAGGCGGCAGGGGCGTCGTCGAAGGAGAAGCGCTGCTTGTCGACGACAGGGTGGAGGTCGTTGGCCTCGATGGCGTCAACCATGTCCTCCATCTGGGCGCGGGAGCCGACGACGATGCCGCGGAAGGTGCACAGGTTGGTCAGGGCGTGCATCACGCTCTCCTTGGGCTCCTGCCCGCCAAGGAAGCCGATGATGGCGATGACGCCTTCGAAGCGCACCGCCTTCAAGCTCTGCGGGATGGTATCGGCGCCGCCGACCTCAACGATGAGGTCGAAACCGCGACCGCCGGGGGTCAGGGCGCGCGCGGACTCGCCCCAGTTCGGGTCGTTGCGGTAGTTGACGACGTGGTCGGCGCCCAGGCGGCGCAGCACGTCGGCCTTGGCGGCGGAGGAGGTGGTGGCGATAACACGGGCGCCCGCAGCCTTGGCGAACTGCAGCGCGAACACGCTGACGCCGCCGGAGCCCTGCACCAGCACGGCGTCCCCGGGGCGGATGGGCTTGAGCCCGTACAGCGCGTTCCAGCTGGTCAGGGCCGCGCACGGCAGCGTGGCCGCCTCGGCATCGCTGAGGTTGGCCGGCGCCGCGACCAGACCGGTCTCGGGGAAGACGGCGAACTGGCGCAACACCCCGTCCACCATGCCGCCCAGCCCGCTGCCCAGCGCTTCGGCGTGCGGGATGCCGTACTGGTGCTGCTGCAGAAACACCGACACCACCCGGTCGCCCTTCTTCCACCGGCGCACGCGCGATCCCACCTCTACCACCTCGCCCGCGCCGTCCGACGCCGCCACCACGGGCAGGCTGGTGCCTAGCGGGTACGTGCCCTGTGCGGGGTCAGTATTATTTGCTTATCAAGAGAAGGCGGAGGTGCAGGCGTGCCTGGAGGATGATGACGTCGCGGTAGTTGAGGGAGGCCGCCTTGATGCGAACTAGCACGTCACCGTCGCCTAGCGATGGCAGCGCCGCATCCTGCAGCTCCAGCCCGTCGAAGCCCTTCTCCGTGCTCGTCACCACCCACTGCTTCGTCGTCGTCGGGGCCATGCTGGAGGAAATAGGAGTAGCTAAGGAGAATCTGGTGCGAGTTTGGTGAGCACTTCAGCCAATCGTGAGAACTTGGCTGACTGTTTGCAAATACGATTACAATAAAGGTTCTTACACTGTCTCCTCTAGTATCACCTGTAGGTAGTGCTTTTATCACCTGCGACGTTGACGTCGCCATCCGTATTATTACAAATCAGGGTAGCCCCCGCCCACCAACCGGACTGGGTCTGGTTTAACTCGAACGGGATAAGCCGGCCGTCGAGAACCGGGCATGGGACGTCAGTCTGTCGTCAATGTGAATATTAACTGGAGCTAGGAGCTATCATTCTCGATTATCTCCGAATCCGACATGTGCCGTTGAGTTCCAGCATCCTCCATAATCACGAGGATGGCCGAAATCCCAAGGAAAAACCGATTCACCACCTACCTAACTACCCAGATACCCCAAGGCCCTTCGAAATCGGCACGGAAATAGTCGCCACGCTCGTTCCTCCGACCCTGCTAGTCGAGTCTCATCAGGCATATAATATGGGGACGCCATGTCCAGCCGGGGGGCCATCAGGGTGCTGTGGCCCGGCTCGAGCCTGGCGGGGAGGCAGCCGGGTGGTAGCCGAGCTCCACTTGCACCGGCGGGTCTCCCGTCGTCCGGCGGAAAAGGAGGCCGAACGTCAGCACGTGGCCGGCCTTGGCCAGCAACGGCCGGTCGTCCGCCTTATCTCCGTCCCCCTCGAGCTCGGTCCGGCCGTCCTCCGCGAGGTGGACGTGGAAGTTCCGCGGCAGGTAGCGGCCGGGGTTCCAAACATTCCATAGCGCCGAGTTGACGAGCATGAGCGTCGCCTCGAAGAGGTAGAAGAACCACTCGTACCGCAGGATGGGGCTCAGAGCTGTCAGCGACGCGGGGTCGCTTAGCCGCACCGTCGTGTTGCCCAGGTGTTCGGTGAGGCGATAGAGGCAGCGGATCAGGATCAGCAACATGCTCGTGTACAGCGTCGCGAGGGGCGTCGAGACGGCCCTGGCGTGGATGCCGGCCCTGGCGCAGCGACGGTGGAAGACAGCAGCGAGGAGGACGAAGACGAGGATGACGAGGAATTGCACTGCCAGCGCAGCGATGATGATGGCGCGTCCTGCGCCCTGCATGCCGGGCGCCGAGTCCAGGTTCGTGGAGAAGGCCACCCCCAACGCGTTGAGGGTTTCGACCAGCATCATCAAGCCGCCGAAGGTGGATAGCACCCTGACCGGCGGGAGAGGCGCAAAGTAGGGTACGTAGTACAGGATGCGGCCGAGGACGTGGTAGTTTGCGAGTTCAAGGAGCGGACTATAGTCTCGTGTCAGTCGGAACCTCCCCGATCTTTGTCACGGTGTCACTCACGGGCATATTTGGATGCACACCTGGCTAAGAATGTAGGCAAGCAGGTTCGGCGGGGTGTACTTGTAGTTGAAGGCTCCGTACTCCCGTAGAGCATAGCCTGCCGTGAACAGCACCGCAGAGAGTGGGTGCAGTCCCGTCAACTTGAAGCATCTGAACCGGCTGGATGATTAAGGGGCGCCGAGCAACACGTTAGCAAGGCCGGGTAACAGCGTCAATACGGTGAGGGCACGGAACCCACTTACAAACATTGCCAGATATGGCCAACTGCCGAGACGGAGAACGCTAGAACGAAGAAGACGGGCGCGACCTTGTTGGGGGCGTAGACGTAAAGGCTTCCGGGCACTAATATGACGGTGGCGTTAACGGGTTTTCCTGCAATCCTCAAAATGGCGGGTACTCCGCTCGAAAGACTAAAAGACATACCAGGTTGTCCGTCCTCCATCCTGGTTCAAGCACTTGAGAGCGGCTAGACTTTTGATCTCGTCGTCGTCGAGTGTCGCTCGTTCCCAGCACGGAGGTGCTTGTTATTAAATATTAGAGAACCGTGGCGCCCCCCCAATCTCGAGGGTTGTCCCTATAAGGGGTCCCATGGTAGGCTCTACGGACTGTGGACCGAGCCTCGCGTCCCCAAGTCAGATCTTACCTGCAGCTCCGGATCTTAACGGCATGGCCGTCGAGAAGGCCACGCGGCCTTCCAGCCCCTTATCTTTCCTTTTAGCTGCTTTGGACTATCTCCAGAAGGCTACCAAAGTAAGGGGCCGGTTCTGGGATCGGCGCATTACGAACACAACAGACCAATGGTTAAGAGCCGGAGATTTGTGTACGGAGGGAGGTGCGGTGGTGCGGTCCTCGCCGGCCCCGCTGTCTGGCCGAAGCGGCCGAACACGCGTGTTAGCTAAGCAGATTGGAATGCGCCGTGTGGGCCGTGGAGCTGAATGACGCGGCCCACTCAGCTGTCGACCTGTCAAAGGCAGAGTACGTAATACGCGTGTTTGGCGATTTCCTTCCACCCCTTTGACCAAACCAGATCAGACCACGCCAATCTTTTCGACAAAGCTACCTGACTTGATTCATGCTTCGTCGTAGCCACAAGAAATCGCGAGCGGGATGCTTGCCATGGTGAGTCCCGCGGCACCGACGCGAATACGATCCTCTCTACCCCAACTGGCTCTGTCTCGGCTGGACCTTCCCGACGCCGACTAACTCTGGGCTTGCAGCAAGCGACGACACGTCAAGGTAACAGAAAGCGCTCCCAACAGCAGGACTACCACGCTCGGCTCTCATGAGTGATGATGCTGACCCGGAGTACCTACTAATGGCAGTGCGATGAAGGCCGCCCCGGATGCGTCCTTTGCGCCATGACCGGACGGGATTGCAGCTATGCCTCCCCCGCAGCCGTCTCGCCGGACAGCCTCTCACCGCAGGGTCAAGCATCTTGCGGCAAGGGAGCCATCAGCCCAGCCGACAGTCACGACCACAGCCATAGCTACAGCTACAGCCGCAGCTATAGTGACAGCTGGTGTGACCCGGTCCCCGGGGGAGACGCCATAAACGTTGCGCACATGGAACTGCTCGTCCACCTGTCCCTCGATAAGGACATGTTCAACCTCGCCGACGTCGACAACTCTTCCGCCGGCATCTCCTTCGCCCTCCAGATCGGCCTCGACCTGCCGTACCTCCTCCACCAGCTGCTCGCTTTCTCCGCCCGCCGTCTGGCCTTCCTGCACCCCGACCGCTCTGGGATCTACCTCCATCAGGCCATAACCCTGCAGACGCGCGCCGTCTCGCTCTTCAACGCCGCCGCCGGAGCCCAGGCGCTCGACCGGTCCAACTGCGTCGCCGTCCTCCTCTTCTCCACCGTCCTAGGACACCACCTCCTGGCTGACACCCTCTGCTGGCGGGACTCGAGCGAGCTAGAGGCCTTCATGGCCTACTACGTGCGGTGCATGCGGATGCATAGGGGCATCTACACCATCGCCAGGGCCGCCTGGCCGCTGCTGATGGAGACGACGCTGGAGCCGACCCTGTCGCGGAGCGCCGCCTTCACCTCGAGCCCCGCGCGGGGCAACCATTGCCAACGGGCGAGGGAGCTGGTCGACCGTGCGGACGGCCTCGCGGAAGAGGAGAAGGAAGCCTGCCGGCAGGCCATCCAGTACCTGCAAGTCGGGTTCGACGCCCTGTCGACGGAGGACGCCCACGCGTACGGAACGAGCCGGGAGAGCACAGACGGCAGCCAGTACCAGATGCTCTTCTTGTGGATGATGCTGGCGCCGCCCCAGTTCACAGGCCTGCTGGCGGCGAAACAGCCCGAGGCTCTGGTCCTGCTAGGGTACTATGCCTTGTTGCTGCACCACGGCAGGAGCATGTGGCAGGTTGGCGATGCCGGGGCGTACATGCTGGGCATGATCGTAGATTATCTCGGCCCGGAGTGGCATCACTGGCTCGAGCACCCGCGAGAGAGGATCGCAACCGATCTCGAATGCCGTTAGCCCCTCCATATCTCACTCGGATAAGAACATAAACTTTTGTAGTGGGTTGGCACATTCCATTTTATCAAACCCCTCCTTATTTCCATATATAAGAGAGATTCTTTTATCGTCTAAGTCTGAGGCGAGACGGTGATGCGGAGGAGCACCGCTTCTTCTCCCAGGACCGACCAGCCCTCACAGCTGGCTTTCGACCAAGTTTCCGGAGGCTGCCAGCGTCACATAGAACAGCTCCGTCTCGCCGCCGACGACCATCCTCCCGCCACCGACAAACTGGAAGTTCGCCGACGTCCGGCCGGTGTAAATCTTGCCGAGCAGTTTACCGGACGGGTTCCACACGTGCACGCCGTCTCCCACCCCGGCGTACACGTTGCCCTTACTGTCGCAGTGCACTCCTGTCGGGCTCAGTCAGGTTAGTAGCCAGTCCTAATTTAAGGGGGCAGAGGAGCAGTCAGGGGCACCTACCGTCGGGGATGTTTGTGTCTACAAACGCAAACGTCTTGCGGTTCTCGAGCGTGCCGTCCTCCATGACGGTGTATCGGTAACTGCGTCGCAAGGGGGTTAGTGATCGGACCCGGCGGCATATTTTTGAGAGGGGTTCCACTGACATGGACGACGGGAGCGTCAGCTCTAGACCGTGCCTCCAGATGCCGGTATCGCTGATGTAGACGTACTTTCCCCCGGGCGAGAACGTAAGGCCTTTGGACAGTGGACACGCGGTCATTAGTATGGCACATCTCCCACCTCGCTTTCGGGGAGTTCAAAACTCACCGTTAGGCATATACAGCCCGTCCGCGACGACGGTGACGGCGCCCGTCTTGTCGTTGTAGCGGTACACCTGGGTCTGCATGCCGGGGGCGGGGCGGAAGTTGTTCGATTCGCCGTAGGTGGGGTCCGTGAAGTAGATGTCCAGGTTGTTGGGGTTGATGCCGAGGTCGTTGAGCGAGTTGAACTGCCGCCCGAAGTAGTTATTCAGGAGAACTAACGGTCGGCATCGTGGCTATTTAGCTGCAGATCATAATCGCGGATCACGGGATTTCTTTTACGGACGGTCAGCTGCTTACCGGTGGTGTTGTACGGCGCAACTGGGTTCATGACCATGAGGGCCGGGGCCGTGTTCGGGCCTTGCCCCTCGGCCGAGAAGAGGAGCTGGCCTTTATACTGGACCGCCCCTATTTTTTACGGTAAAAATTGCAGTCTCGTCAGCCCTCTCGCTCTCGCTACTACCCAAGCAAGATGACCTCACCATTTGGGTTAGGAATCTCCGGGTTCGACGGCACGTGCGTCACGTTCACCTTGCCGGTGGCGTTGCGCAGTCCCTTGACGGCCTCGGCCTCCGCGAGCGAGATCTTGAAGATGGCCGCGGACTTGTTGAGTCCCGTGCCGGCGTCGGGGGCACCCGCGTTCTGGACGAAGAAGACCTCGTCTGCGGGTTTGTACCACACCACGGCCTCGTGGTAGATGGGGTCCTTGGGCGTCTGTGCCAGTACCGTGAAGGTGGGGTTCGGGCCCAGGATGTCGAGGAAGTCGTCGTCATACACGTGGAAGGGCCGCTCCAGGAGGCCCTGGCTGGTCATGTTCTGCGGGATCCACGGCGCCTGGGAGTGGTCAGCACCGACGGCGTGGAGGACTGGGGGGAGGCACGGCGTACGCTGCTAGCGTTGTACTCCGTAGCGGGCGGCACAGAGGGTAGCGCGTTGAAGCTCTTCTGGTCGATCACCTGGGCCAAGGCCGGCACGGCGCGCTTCTGCACAGTGGCGGAGACGGCGCTGCTGCCGAGCAGGGCTGCGGCCGTCGCGAGTCCGCGGAAGGATGCCATACTGTTTGTGTGATATCTAGACCTACCAATAACTGGTGTGCCTTCGAGCTTCGCGTCTGCTTCTGGGGATGGCCTCGAGCCCTTTCCCCCCTCGTGAGGGGTACGCTTCTGCGTGCCAGTGCGCGTACTTATGTAGGCACATGGGCAGAGAGGTAGGTAGGTATGTACCTGCAGGTGATATTAGGTAGAACAGCCGCCAAGCCTCCCAGGTGCTATTACGAATGAAAGGATAATATAGTGTCCCGCGAGGGGGGAGACACGCGGCGATAGTATAGAACCGAATTCTGGCTGTACCGCTCTCCTGGGCCACCGACGACGAGCAACGACCACGCTGACGAAGATGAAAAGCTGCTTCCCCGCGTGTTATTTGGTAATAGTAGTACCTACTGCAGAATTGGACTTGGACCGTTAGCTAAGACGTGCGGAGATTCCGGGGTGGGGGCTGAAGAGATTGCCGTCGTCGCCATCGCCATTGCAATTTATCCAGCCGAATTTCTGCCAAAAAGGGGGGGCGCCTATCCCATCTAAGGTGCCTATTACCTTATAGCCTCCAGCCTCCCTCCCGTGGGACCGGTACCCGCCTAAACGGACGGGGGCAGCTGTTTTGGCCGTCGCGTGGCTTTTCCCGGGATTGAAGACCTAATGCCAGGTTGGGTTGGTTTGGGTTGCGTGAGAAAAACAAGTCCGCTCCGAGCCTCGGTTAAGCCGGAATCCTGAAACTCTTATAAATTTCCAGGCGTCAAGGGTTTACCTTAACTACTTCCTACCTAGTTGGTGAAGTGCGTTGTATTGACGTCTTTCTCTCTGCCCATCTTCCTCTCCACCTCCAGTAATCAAAGTAGCAGTGGGTCACCATTAAGTGGGCTTGGTCACATAAGCCCAACCCAGCGCCAGGCTCCCGCTTTGGAACTATTTCTCCTTCCTTCTAATTCAGGGATGCTTCTTCCCTGACCTCCCGTACGCGATAGGTCGGTAGGGGTCGGGTTGCCCAGCGTTGTGGGAGACCCCGGTTGGTGTCGTGGAGAGAATGGACGAACTACAGATGAACCAAGTCGCGATGTCGGAAGACAGATCCTATGAAGGGTGAGAAAGTGTCCCTACTACCTATATAGCAATAATAAAGCGAGGCAAGTGGATGGATAATAGCAGAGGTAAGGTAGGTTGGTAGGTATGTATGTAGGTGCATAGGTAGTAGGTATGTAAGTAGGTCCGACTAAGAATATTAGGGGTAAGTCCGTGCATCTGAACTTTGGACACCCCCTACCTTCAGACATCTTAAATGAAAATTTACACAACTAAATAAAAAAATATCCTATTAAGCTAAAATTTGAGAATAGTATTATATATATCTTGTTGGCATCAGCCTTCCATTACCTTCTATGGCTCAAGCCGTGGCCCAGTCAGCTCCTTATCTTATCAAGCCAGGCCATGGTTAACATCAGGCAACCATAAGCTACATAAGGACTTCTCTAGCTTTAGCTAGCATTAGCAACTTAGACTCGAACACATGATTTTCATGGCCTTATGGTCCTGAAACACCGTTAATCAAGCTTGTTTTTCGCTGTCGTTATATTCTTATTACCCACTGTGAAACCGGCTCTTACATGAATACTAAATAATGGTCATAAAACTACAAAATAATACATGCTATATGCCTAATTATATTGTGATACGCTATCAGAATTTCGGCGTTAATAGAATATATTAGGCAAAATATATATAGGCTTTAATGTAGGGTGTTAATATGGAACAGCCGTCGAAGACCGCTCGTCGAGGGCATCTGGGTAGCTGTCACGAGACGACTGGTGACTTAGGGCTGGGCAAAGCCTTAAGTCACGCGGAAGGGCACGTGACCTCATGGGACGGAGACCCACCAAGCGAGGAATGCGCGCAAATTGTACTTTAGTGTCTTTCTTCTTTCTCTAAGTTTAGCTACACGGTTCAACAGCGACCGTCTTTCGCACGCCTTCTCGGCCGCATGCGTCGCTTCGTGACAGTAGCCGGGCTGCTGCGAAATCGAGCGATCTGTCGAGTGCTTCTAATGCAATAAGGGTAGGCTGCTGGCAACCCGACCTTTTGGATTATTACTCCGTGAAAATTCAAGCCGTAAAAGCCCCATTTGCACGCTTTTCGCCAACGTTTCTTCCCAAAGCTTTAGGGCGTTGGGCGCAAGCCCAAAGAAACCTAAAACGGCGGAGAGAAGGGCGCAAGGGCGCAAGGGCGCAGGGCGCGCCCGCGCGCCCCGACGGCGAGCTGCCTCCTAATTTGTCGCTGCCTCGGGATGGTGCTCCAATACGAAACTGTGTGACGATACGCCGGGCCTCCCGCGTTTGCTAGGTGCCGGTGGCTAGGCATCCTGCATCGCGACGGCCCTGATAGGCCGCCCCAGCCGCCCCATCAGTTACCCTATGATCTTCCTGAAGGAGGAGGGTCCATCGGCGCTGGCATAAAGCGCTGCTGCAGTGCCGGATCAAGTGTGTATGTGCTTCTTCACAACTTCTCGACATCGGGTACGCAGCCCTCAGTGCAGCAGCATTCTGGACTCTGGACGCAGCGCGCTGGACACAGCGGAAAGAAGATAATACCCAGAATGGCCTCTAATTCGAGGGCCGGAAGGCTCCATAGACTCTTCAAAGACGCACTGGTGGGAAAACGTCAGCTCAACAACGTCAACGACGCCAAGCAATTCCTGGAGGCGGTCTACAGCGAGCAGTCTCCCAGCGTTTGCGTCCAGGAGATCGTTGCTAGCCGCTCCGGGCTTGACGCCCTGAGGCAGAGCGTCCGAGCCGACCTCTCGCCCCCTTTCGTCCTGTACCACACACTCAAGTTCATCGACTACCTGTCCGATCCTCTGGTCAGTGCCCTGGCTGGCGGCCTGTTCTTAGGGCAGATACTCGAGGCCATTGTACAGCCGCCGACGCTGTGGCGATGCCTCGTCGATATGTCCCTGGCCGGTAGCATCCCCGAGGAGGGGCTTCGGCCGCTGGCCTGGCTTCTCCTTCAGCTCGTGTCCTCGTCCTCGCCGGTGGACCTGGGAGCGGATCTCGTCGCGGACGTCCGGGCCATTATGGACAAGAGCATCTTCGCTCAGACTTCTTCTTTCGAGACACGCGAGCTCGGGTACAGGATTGCGAAGGTGTTGCGGATCACATCGCCCGCGGCTCGGCAGCTGGCGCATACCTCCAGCCCGGGTGGGCGTCACGACAACGACTTCGAAGATTTCCGTCAGATCTCCATCTATCCTACGACCGACGAGATCCTGACTACGGCGAAGCCGTTCTACCGGACGGCCGGCGAAGTCTCAGAGGCGGACGAAGACGTGCGCGCGGCCGTCTACCTCGACAACCAGTTTCGGCTCCTCAGGGAAGACATGCTGGCGGAGCTTCGGGAGGACCTGCACATCGCTACTGGCAGGAAGAAAGGCAGGCGGCGGGCGCTCGTCCTCGGCGCGTTCGAGATCGCCCATTTCCGTTTCAACGAGGACCGGGATGGGAAGCCGTGCTCGCTGGGCCTCCGATGCCGCCAGGGCCTCGAGGTCTTTGCGTCAAAGAACGAATCCGGACGCAAGAAGTTCTGTGACAACCATCCAGACTTCCTCAAGCACCAGGCGTTTGGTGTTCTGCACTGCGCAGATAATATCTACGGTTTTGCCTACGTCAACCGCGACGTCGATCTCCTGTGCAGCTCCACCCCCCCGGTAGTCCTGCTCCAGTTCACCGACGACAGGGCACTCCACAAGGCCCTGTTTGCCCTGAGGACACCGAAGGACGTCCATTTCACACTCGTAGGCACACCTGTATTCGCTTACGAACCTGTGTTGGAAGGACTAAAGCGCATCACGGAGCTTCCCCTGCAAGAAGCGCTGTTGGGCCCTAAGTCTCCGAGCGCCGTCTTCGAGCCAACACCCCTGATTCGAGGTCTGATTTCTAGGCTCCGGGCATGCCCCAGGGATGCTGATGGGTCCGTCGAGCTCTTGCCCCTTAGCCCGGGTTCCGCTAGCCCGAGCAACGCGGGCGCCGGCATCGTGGGGATAGCTGCGGAGACGACGCCCGCCAATGCGGCGGCGGCTGTCCGCCACAACCCTAGAGGTCCTATCCGGCTCGATGAATCACAGTTAGAGTCGTTGATCATGGCCCTCGAGCAGCAAGTGGCCATCATCCAAGGCCCCCCAGGTTCGTTCCCCGTCCTCTCGCCCCCAATCAGCCATCTCGGCTTCTTCGGCCCACTAGCAGCAGCGCTGATGCTCCCTGGCAGGAACTGGCAAGTCTTTCCTGGGCGCGCACGTCGCAAACTACATATTCTCGTCCGATCTGAAGATCTTGGTGATCAGTTACACGCACCACGCGTTAGACCAGTTTCTAGAAGACTTGCTCAATATCGGCATACCCCGTGATGCCATGGTACGCCTCGGCTCTGCAGCCAAGTGTACGCCGGCGACGCAGTCCCTATCGCTTTGGCGGCAGCCCCGCCCGAACAGGCGCTCTCACGAATCTTGGCAAGTCATCGACAAGCTCAAGGACGAAGCAGATGGGCTCAGCCAGAAGATGAGGACAGCGCTCGAGGAGTACTGCCGCTTCTCCTTGTCCTGGGACGTCCTCCGGGAGTACCTCGAGTTCTCACAGGACGACAAGCGCTTCTATGACGCTTTCGAAGTCCCGTCCGAGGATGGCAACTGGAGTCTTGCCGGAGGGCACAGACGTGGCAAGACCGGGAAAATCAAGCCGTCGTACCTTTACAGGAGATGGAGCGAGGGGCGGGACGCTGGGGCTTTCCGAAACCGAGTGACCCATGCCACGAAGGCCGTCTGGGACATGTCCAGGGATACCCGACAGGGCCATATCGAAGGGTGGACGCGAGCTCTGGTCGAAGAACGGCTCGAAGGGATGCAGGAACTCGCCAGCCAGTATAATGGAATCCAGAAACGCCTGGAGATTATGTTCGGCGAGAACATGGCCGACTTGCTGCGGGAGAAGCGGGTCATCGGCTGTACCACCACCGCAGCGGCCAAATATGCGAACCTCATCCGGCAGGCGAAGCCAGACGTTGTCCTTGTCGAGGAAGCAGGCGAAATTCTGGAGAGTCACGTCCTGAACAGTCTCGCCCCGACGGTCAAGCAACTCATCCTCATCGGCGACCACAAGCAGCTGCGTCCCAAGATCAACAATTACGAGCTGACTGTCGAAAGGGGTCAGGGGTTCGACCTGAACCGCTCGCTCTTCGAGAGGATGATTATGCAGGGGGCGGCGTATACAGCGCTCCGCAGGCAGCATCGGATGGCTCCGGAGATCTCCGCGTTAACCCGGGCGCTGACCTATCCCGAACTTGTCGATGGGCCCAAGACAGCGGACCGGGAGTGCATCCGCGGCCTCCAAGCTCGGGTCATCTTTGTGAACCACGAGAGGCGGGAGACCGACGACGGCGCCGTTGCCGACCGGCGAGACCAAGGAGCCAAGGCCAGCAAGAAGAATGAGTTCGAGGCCGAGATGGTCCTGAAGTGTGTGAGATACCTGGCGCAACAGGGCTACGGGACGGACAACATGGTCGTCCTGACCCCGTATCTCGGCCAGCTCCGCCAGCTCAGGGATATGCTGAAGGAGGGGGAGGAGCATGACCCGCTGCTCAGCGATCTCGATGCCTTTGAGCTGGTCCGCGCCGGACTTCTGACTAGTGCGGCGGCGAAGGTCTGTAAGAAGCCGCTGAGAATATCGACCATAGGTATGCGTTGCGTTCTTTTCTCCTCATTTTCTTCTTTCCCTCCTCCCTTTCCCTTCTTTCCTTTCTTCCAGGTTCCTGGACAGAACGCTAGATCGCAGCGACGGGAGCGCTAACGCCCCGGCCCGGGGGCCTATTATTAGACAACTACCAGGGCGAGGAGAGCGACATCGTGATTGCCTCTCTCACGCGGAGCAACGAGGCGGGAGATATAGGGTTTATGAAAGCCCCGGAGCGGCTAAACGTTCTTCTCTCAAGAGCGCGCAACTGCCTCGTCCTGATCGGCAACGCGGAAACCTTCACGAAGAGCAAGCGAGGTAGGGACACCTGGCTTCCGTTGTTCGAACTTCTCCGGGCGAAGAAAAGCCTCCACGATGGACTTCCCATCCGTTGCGAGAATCACCCCGACAGAACCGCTTTGCTCCAAGAGCCTTCTGACTTCGCCAAGTACTGCCCGGACGGCGGGTGCGACGAGCCTTGGTGAGTACAGCCGTGATCTTCCTCGGTACCCTCCTTCTAGATGCTAATCAGGGCGGCCATAGCGAGGTGATGCTCAGCTGCGGGGCGCACAGATGCGGGCTCCGCTGCCACCGGGTTGCCGACCATTCCAAGGTGGAGTGCGTGCAGCCCATCGAACGGAGCTGCCCTCGGAAACACAAAACCAATGCCCCGTGCAGCAAAAAGAATGCCGTGTGTTTCACGTGCGTCAAGGAAGACGCCGAGCGGGAGAGGAAAATTAAAAGAGATCTCCAGCTGGAGGCCGACCGGCTGGCGCGGCAGGCAGCTTACACCCGGGAGCTCCAGGAAGTGCAGGACGCGCTCGATCTTGAACGCCGCAGGATCAAATATAAGGCGGAGGAGGAGGAGCAGAAGAAGACGGTGGCGCAGCAGCGGGCGGACCTCGCTGCCCTGAGAGAGACGGCTGAGAGGCTGGAGCGGCAGAAGGGTGAGAAGGAGGACCGCGAGAGGCGGCAAGAGCGGGCAGCGGCCGAGGCGGCAGCGAAGTCTACCGATGGCGATCCCGGATCTCTGGAGGGTGCCCTGGAGGAGTGGGAGCATCTAAAAAAATACGAAAAGGCGGAGAGCAAGCCGCTGGACCAGCTGATGGACATGATCGGGCTTGAAGACGTTAAGAAACAGTTCCTTACGGTCAAAAACCTAGTGGACACGGCCATACGGCAGGATGTCTCTCCCACGAAGTGGCGGTACAGCTGCTCTCTCTTGGGGAACCCGGGCACGGGCAAGACCACGGTAGCCCGGCTGTACGCGCAGTTTCTGACGTCGGTGGGCGTGCTGCCGGGAGCCTGCTTCAAAGAGACGACCGGCTCGAGACTAGCCGACCTCGGCGTGTCTGGATGCAAGAAGCTGCTAGAGGAGATCCTCAACGACGGCGGCGGGGTGCTCTTCATCGACGAGGCGTACCAGTTGGCCACCGGCAGCAGCCGCGGGGGCGGCGGAGTTCTGGACTTCCTCCTGGCCGAGATTGAGAACCTCACGGGCAAAATCGTCTTCGTCCTCGCCGGGTACAACAAGCAGATGGAAGCCTTCTTCGCCCACAACCCTGGCCTGCCCAGCCGCTTTCCCATCGAGATGCAGTTCGCTGATTACACCGACGGCGAGCTGCTGCGCATCCTGGAGAGCAAGATCGACAAGAGTTACTCGGGCAGGATGGACTGCGAGGACGGGCGACGAGGCCTGTACTGCCGGATTGTAGCCAGGAGGATCGGCCGGGGCCGCGGCAAGGACGGGTTCGGCAACGCCCGAACGGTTGAGAACGTGCTGGCCATGATATGCCGCCGCCAGTCCGACCGGCTGCGGCGAGAGCGTCGCGCGGGCCGGAAGCCGAACGACTTGCTCCTGACGAGGGAGGACCTCATCGGGCCCGACCCTTCGGCTGCACTGACGGGCTCCGAGGCGTGGGGAAAGCTACAGAAGCTCATAGGGCTTGGCGCAGTCAAGGAGGCCGTGAGGGCGCTAGTTGACTCTGTCCAGCAGAACTTCAAGCGGGAACTGGCCGAGGAGCCCCTGATCGAGTATTCTCTCAACAAGGTCTTCCTGGGCTCGCCGGGCACGGGAAAGACGACCGTGGCGAAGCTGTACGGCAGGATCTTGGCGGATCTCGGCATGCTGTCGAAAGGCGAAGGTGAGAGAAGCAAAGCCGGGAAGCCCCCTCCCCCAATGCAATGTACCAGCATGAACTAACATATGCATATTCTCATCGCAGTACTTGTCAAGAACCCGTCCGACTTCGTCGGCAGCGTCCTCGGGCAGTCGGAGCAGCAAACCAAGGGGATCTTGGCAGCGGCCGTCGGAAAAGTGCTCGTGATCGACGAGGCGTACGGGCTCTATGGCGGCGGCAATGGCAGTGGTTCGAGCGCCTCATCTGACCCGTACAAGACGGCGGTCATCGACACGATTGTGGCTGAGGTGCAGAGCGTGCCTGGAGACGACCGCTGCGTCCTCCTCTTGGGTTACAAGGAGCAGATGGAGGATATGTTCCGGAACGTCAACCCCGGCCTGGCCCGGCGCTTCCCGACCGCGTCCGCCTTCAACTTTGAGGACTTCAGCGAGGACGAGCTCGGTCGGGTCCTGGACATGAAGCTGCAGCAGCAGGGTTTCACGGCTACTGAGCAGGCCAGGCAGGCCGCCAAAGACATGCTCGGCCGGGCACGCAACCGGCCCAATTTCGGTAACGCGGGCGAGGTCGACATTATCCTGGACGCCACCAAGGCACGCCACCAGAAGAGGTTCGCGGCGGGCCAGGCCGAGTCGGCCACGCTGCTGGAAGCCCCTGACTTCGACGAGAACTTTGACCGCGCCCGGCGGTCCGAGGCTAACGTTCGGCGGCTCTTCGAAGGCAGCGCCGGCTGCGAGCGCATCGTGGAGCTGCTGGAGGGCTACCAGTCGAAGGTGCGGGCGATGAAAGAGCTCAACATGGACGCCAAGGACATCATCCCATTCAACTTTTTGTTCCGCGGCCCACCGGGCACAGGCAAGACGACGACGGCGCGCAAGATGGGCCAGGTGTTCTACGACATGGGCTTCCTGGCCACGGCGGAGGTCGAGGAGTGCTCGGCCACGGACTTAATTGGCCAGTACGTCGGGCAGACGGGGCCCAAGGTGCAGCAGCTCCTGGACCGGGCGTTGGGCCGGGTGCTCTTCATTGACGAGGCGTACCGGCTGGCCGACGGCCACTTCGCCAAGGAGGCCATGGACGAGCTGGTGGACTCGACGACAAAGCCGCGGTACAGCAAGAAGCTGGTCATCATCCTAGCCGGCTACGAGAACGACATCGCACGGCTCATGTCCGCCAACCCCGGGCTCACCTCGAGGTTCCCCGAGGTGATCAGCTTCAGTCCCCTGGAGCCGCCCCAGTGCGTGGAGCTGCTGGCCCGGAAGCTCGGGGCCAAGAAGGCACAGCTGGCGGCCGCCGGCAAGGACCTGGGATTGGCCGTACTAGAAGAGGCGGCCGACGTCACAGACAACAGAAAAAACAAAGCCTTTGAGGAGGGGCTGATCTACCGCTTTGCCTTGCTCTCCGGCCAGGAGGGCTGGGCGAGCGCCCGCGATGTCGACACGCTGGCCAACAGCATTTTCAGCAAGACCATCACGTCGAGTGGTGCGGGCCGGCCGGAACACCGGCTCGAGGTGGAGGCGGCGACGATTGAGTCGGAGCTCGACGCTATGATCGCAGAGCGTGCCGGCCGCGCAGCATCGGCCCGGGACGCCTCCCACGACGGCTTGCATCCACTGCCGCCACTCCCCCCACCCGCTCTACCACCTCCGCCGAGCGAAAGACCGCCGCCAGCTGCTACCGCTGCTACTACTACTACCGCCGAAGATGCCGGGAGGGAGCCTGACCCGGAGGAGGCTGAAGTTCGCGAGCAGGAGCCAGAGAAAGACAACGGGTCGCAGACGGGGGCTGCGGCACAGCGCGATTCCGGAGTCAGTGACGAGGTGTGGGAGCAGCTACAGCGCGACCGGGTGGCGGAAGAGGCCAAGGAGGAGGAGTACCGGCGGCTCCTGGACGCGCAACGCCACGCCTCCGATGCAGAGAGGGAGAGGATCGTCAGGCGCCTGTTGGAGGAGGAGGCAAGGAGGCAGCGGGAGGCAACGATCCGCCGAAAACTGCAGGAGAGGGGAATGTGCCCGGCTGGGTTCCAGTGGATACGGCAGGATCAGGGCTACCGGTGTGCCGGGGGCTCGCATTACATATCCGACAACCAGTTGCAGTCTCTTTGAGCGGGAGAGGAGGGGGCGGGGGGGCTGGAATGCGAGAAAGGACGAGACGTTGAGGTACGGAAGTTACCTATGTATAGGCACCTACATAGGAGCAGTTACTGTTAATAAAAGAGGACGTCGCTTCAGAACTGAGCAACACCACAGCGAACTGACTTACACACTATTAACTGCTAGGTGGTATAGATACCTAGAATTAGGCCCCCTCTAAATAATAAAGCTAACTAGGTAGAAGACGCCGTTTTAAGACTGAACGATGCAGCGCGACATTCGTCTACTCAAACAACCAACAGCTAGTAGCAGCACCAGTTGTGACTCCCCTCAGGAGGGTAAGGCGCCAAATAGGCAACGTCGTGGCGGCAGAGGGCGATGCGCGTGGCAGAACGAGGAGAGCTGCAGAAAGTTAAATAAAAAGCATGACGGTAATAGATCCTGCAAAAGGACGGTAGCAGGGCTTGATAAAGCGTAGAGGGCGTCATGGTAACAAGCCTGCGGGGACGGGGGGTGCGTTATGTTAGCAATGGGCTCGGTTCTCCTAAACCTAAGCCAAGGAGTTAAAAAGTGATGTAAAGACGACTGAGTTACAAGCTCCAAGTATGGCCAGGAATAAAAGCCTATATATAGTAACCATAGCTCGCCGATTCAACCGCGTACTCGCCTGGTCAGCCACGTTCTGACCGGGCCAACCTCGGGCAGGTTAAGATATTAAGTGAATGCTGAAGCCCGGTGAAACATGAAACAAGGCTGCGATGATAGTGCGCGGTCACCTGACCAGCCCAAAAAGACCGGTTTTGTTCAACGCAAGGCACCAGCGGTTAGAACTTTATCCAGTGACCAGTCGGTACCCTATCGTCTGAGGAAGAGAGATATCTCATCACTGTCTTCACGTAATGTCACCTCTAACCCTCAGAAAAGAACAGTAGTTATTCGTAAGAGGCATGCGTAGGAAGAAAAGGTCCTGTAGTTGGTTAGGGTTGGTTAATTAAGTCCCTGAAACGGATGGGTTACTAATCGTCCCTCAGCCAGCCGTAAATCAATATATCGCCTGGCAGAATGGCAGGAGTGCGGCAGGAGCGTGACAGGAGCCATGATAAGACTCCTTGGTCTAGGCTAGGAAAAAATATCACTATCGCCAATGAAGAGGGTTAGGTACTCAGACTCCATTACTTCGCCCTTCCAACTTTAACTTCACTCTCCCAACTTTCTAAACCTAACCCCTCCTTTTCTATATATCGGTTACGAGAGGAATTATCAGGCCATGAGAATCGGTGAGACGAGGAGCATACTTATACTGCAGCACCTATACCACCACGCCTGTATACAGGCAGGCCTGTTTCATCGTGAGACTCGGATTCCAGCCACGGCTCGTTCTCCATCTTTGAGAGCGCGCTGTAATCTCTGCCCCCTATTCTCAGGTCTTCCAAACACCCCTGCTTCACGCCAGCCCTATAGAAGCGGCCCCCGGAGCTCCGCTCGTACGTAGCAACAGGAACCAGACATGAGGGAATTGGTCGTCCCCAGTGTCTGCAATAACCGCTAGGGTATGGAATTCAATTTGTTGGTTAGCGGTCGGACCGAGGACATTAACGCCACTATTGGTGTCCAGCATGATATACAGGGTTTGCGGGACTTTCCCCTTCATCCAGGCGCCGTTCGCAAAGACGTCCCAACAATTCGCCAGAGAATTAGTAGGCTCTTTCCTGCCTATCCGCACCGTAGTCAGCAAACCGGACGGACGGAGGAGCCCCCGGAGGGTTTCAATGGTGGCGTCTTCGCTCTGCGTCTCCACGTGACAGTCGCTGACGGTGATAACCGGCTTCATCGCGTCACGCGCAGTCGCATTCCCCGAGGAGTCCCAGCGAAGAGCGCCGTCCATACTAGCCTAAGACCAGTGGTGAAGCAAAGCGCTTGTACGAGTCGTTTACATTAGCTGGCGAGCAAGATCCGGCTTCCAGAGGCCTGCGCAGTAGTCTGCCCCAGAAGTCGTTTTCATCAGCTTTGTGGTGCCGGACATCGCGACTAGTTTGTCGCTCGTGTACGTAAGACCGCATCCACTATAGACGTCCACGATTGCCCCCACGCCTCGTGTAGTGATAGCGAGATGCTCGCTGATAGGTCGCTTCTGTTGGAGGATTCCGCGGCAACAAGTCAACGTCCTCTGCATAGCCTCTCTCGTATCCAGTATCTCTCCATCTCTGGAGGTAGCCCCACCGGATGCGCCTCAGAGCCGAGCAACTCGGAGCACTCCCAGAACATCTCAGGTCCTGCAGAATGCAAAACCCGCGAGGCGAGGAGCAGCTCTTGTACGATCCAAGCCCGCATCATCGACGGCGCATCCCTAAACGCACGGACATGACACTTGTAGTCGTACAGGGCACACGCACCACTTAGGAACCCTATACGTTCTATCTCGATGACGCGTGGCCCGACTTTCGGGTGCTGCCGTCAGTCCCCTGGGGGCCAAAGGCACGCGCCGGTGTTAGCTCCTGCGGCCGCTGCAATATTGCAAAGGGCGCCACTGTAAATGCCGGCCATCCGGGGCCCTTCTCGTTGAACGCGATCCAGGACTCGACAGTCCCCGGCCACGCGCGTAGATTTCCGAGGCCGTATACCGAAAACGGTCACTGCGATCCGCCTTCCTCGGAAAGCTTGGGGTTTGTCCCAAACTTTGGTCTGCCGAGACGCTGGCTGGGTGTGTCCGAGTACACGGCACTGCATATGAAGCAGCTGCCAGCAGCAGATCGCTCCAGCTCGGCGAGGCTACTGTGATGGCAGTTATCCTTAATGATGACGGTCAATGGCAGGCGGCGAAATATCCGCTCGCAAGTCTGGAAAAGGCTGGACATGATGTGTTGTGGGCTTGTTTTTACGCCGGAGGAGGTTGAGCTCTAGGCCCGATCCTGAAATGTCGCGTTGTGAAGCTGTTGGGTAGGTCCACGGGTCTTGTTCGAGGCGGGATAAATAGTCCTCCACAATTCCGACATGTCCCTGCGTTCCACGTTATGGTTGCCTGGAGCACTTATTAAGCGAAGCTTAGCGTTGGCACCATGATTGTTGCGGGATCTCCATACCGTATTTGACGAAGGCATTTCTGTTTCGCGCAGCCCCAAGAAGAGAAACGCATCCTTCATGGATAGTCGCCGGGGGGGGGGCTACCGACGATGCTCGTTACGAGGACGGGGTCACGGGAAAGGACAAGACATGGAGGTAAGGTATATACCTGAATTCATCTATGTACAGGTATAGGCACAGTTACTGACAGGCCCTCGTCCCATTTCCCATCCCTCCGCTCCGTCCTCAGCCCCCTTTCTTTGGGCACGACAGCTACTCCTACTTACTCCCTGGCGTCTGAGGTATCGGAGATGTGCAGGACGGCGTGGATGACCTTCTCGAAGCGGGTGCGCGAGTGGCGCTGGTACCACCAGCCCAGGTAGCAGACGACGCTCAGCAGCACGGTGCAAGCGATGCCGGTGTCGGGCCAGTACAGCTGGGCGTAGTAGATCATGGCCGCGCTGTTGGTAGAGATGATGAAGGAGTAGCCGGGCTGCGACCAGGTCGATACGGGCGTGTCACACTTGCAGTTGCGGAAGACGCCCAGCAGCTGCAGCGTGGTGCCGAAGACAGTGGTGAAGGTGGCACCCACGAAGCTGAGCACCACCAGCGCGTAGAAGATCCAGCGCGAGAGTGCCCGGAGCCAACCGGACAGGCGGCGGAAGTCAAGACTGAAGTCGACGAACCAGAGCACGGCCAGGCTCAGCTGGGTGGCGAAGTACAGCACGTAATTGAGGCTGCGGCACGACATGCCCACCGTGGGGGTGTAGTACGACGTCAAGAAGGCCAGGATGCACGGTGCGGCCACCAGCACGAACGCGCCCGCCAATAGTCCCACCCAGTGCACCGCGCTGAGGCTCTCGATGGCCTCGAACTGCTCGAAGTGTTCGGACGGATCCGCCTGCACGACCTCCGTGACTGACGACTCTCCCGGCGACGGCGCCTCGCGCTTTTCATGCTTTTCGTGCTTGTCATCCTGTTGCTGCTCGGCCGCCATGGCAGACGTCATCTGGGGCGCCTCCGCCGCGTTAGACGCCCCTATCGTCACGGTCCGCCGCTCCTTCTCGTGACGGTAGCGCACGGCGGTAAGCCACCTGTACTTGTTGCGCCCGCGCCTCCACATCCAAACCGGCATGTAGGCCGAGTCGTAGAAGGGCGCCCACATGCCGCCCCAGCCGGAGGCGGAGACGGACGAAGCGGAGGAGACGAAGGTGAAGGAGGAGAAGCTGGAGTAGAACGTCGGTCTGGCCTTCTTCAAAGAGCGCACTGGCTCTAATATGGGTCTCTCGGACCTCCCGCCGGCCGCCTCCTCCCGCTTGATGCCCGCCACGATGGACTCGAGCTCGAACGGGTTGTTGCCAGCCAGTAGGCAGCCACTGACGATGGCCACCATGGGGATGGTGGTCCACCACTCGCCGAACGCGAGGGCGTGCGACGTGTCGTTGTCGCCCAGGATGCTCTGGTTGGTCAGGATAGAGAAGAGGAAGGAGCCGAGGAAGAAGGCGACGGGCGCGCCGATGGTGGCCCCGAAGCTGCCCTGGCACTCCAGCATGCTCTTCAGTCGCGCCGCCGCCCTGCGCGTGTCATCCGGCGCGTCCAGGCTCTCGTCCACGAGCGTGATGACGTCCAGCCATGCCTCCGAGTAGGCGGGCGGCGCGTCGGTACTTTTGGTGTTCCCGGCGTTTCCGGCGTTTCCAGCGTATTGAGCCTTTTCGGCTTTTTTGCGTCCGATTTCGTCCGGTTCGGGGTCTCGCGTGAGCTGCAAGCTGCCCACGAGGACGGCGTAGAGCAGGTGCAAGCGGTACTTTACGTGAGGCCCGAGATCGCGATGAGCATGATCCGCTGGGCCCATGCCCTTCTCCGCGCCATTTTGGGGGCCCTCCTCGAGTTCGACGCCCTTCTCTACCGTGTGGAGCACGTGGTGGTCCAGCAGGGCCTCGTACAGACCGCTGAGGATCATGGGCGCCGCGGCGGAGAAGACGACAACGACCCCGGCGACGACGTTGAGCATACCCAGCACGCACGCGATGGACGCCCGCAGCACCAGCTCGGCCCCGTAGTACAGGAGGCCCCATACGGAACTGAAAAGGACCAGCAGGATCATCGAGGGCTCACGGGCCGCCAGGCTGCCCAGCTCGCTAAGCCTCTTCTTGAACCCTTCCATGCTGTTCCCGAACAGCCCATTCGGGACCTTGACCACCATCTTGCGGGGGACCTGGGCAGGCAAGCGCACCGCCGAGCGGTCAGCATTCGGTCCAAAGGGAGAGAGAGAGCGAGATAGGACAGCGAGAAGGGCGACTCACGTTGAGGCAGAAGGCGGCCGCGGGCAGGATGAAGCCAACGAAGGGCTGCAGCCACTGGCTGGGCTTGTCGTTGACCGATTGCTCCCAGCCGCCGCAGTTGGCGCCACACCAGTCGTGGCTGACAAGAACCTGCGGCGCACCGTCGGGGTAGTCTGGGTCGTAGCTGGCGCCGCAGGGGAACTGCTGACCGCTGTCGCCCAGCTCGGCCGCGGAGGCGAAGTCGCCGAACGGACTTTGGCTGCTCAAGATGCGCACCGCACCGCTGCCCTGCCGCCAGTCGCTGACTGCCTGGAGGCAGCACCGCGTGAAGTTCTGTCCGCCCGCTGCCACAGGCCCCGGCTGGGTGTTCGCGTTGTCCAGGTCGGTCAGCGGCGCAAAAAAGTCGGCCGATGCGTTGCCGCTCGACCCCGTAGCATCGGCGAATATGCTGTCGGCGGACAGTCCGTCGACGAGTCCTGCGCGTGGAATCGTCGCGGCGAACGCTCCCTCGAGGAGGAGGGCGAAGAGGCCGAGTCCCGGCGAGCGAGAGCTTCGGCACTCCGTTGCCATCGTGGAGTATCTATATAGAGAAGTAGAAGCGGATTGGTGGAAGGCGAAGTGGGCACGCCATAAGCCTGCAAGACACGAAGGCAAAGGGCATGCGAGGCAGAGGCTTAGCGCCCGTCTTATAGCCCCGATTTATGACACCAGCCCTGGTCAAGAGCCCCGGCTGAGAGCACCGATCTGGAGACCGAACTTGCACACTTTCAGCTCCGTGCTCTCTCGTCCGTCAGCCACTCTCGTCACTTAGCGACTATCAACCCATCGGCCGTCTGTTCACCATTCGGCTGCGATCGTTAGACTGTCGCCCAAACCCTAGCAGGAGTGATTGGCCCGTATCGACCGCCCCGGGAGGGGATGTCCGGCACGAGAACCCTGCAGAAGCGGCTAGGGACCGTCGCCGAGGCCAATGAGAAGCCGGAGCCTCCGCGGATGGCATCCACGGACGGCAGACCCGCAGGTACGTGGCAGCAGCGTCGCTGGTTGACGTTGCATCAGGCCGCAAACTACCAAAAGGACGCCGTTTCCGTCGACTCGCGATCCAGCCTCCCGCCTCGTCCCTCGAGCTGCCCCTATGACCGCCGACGGAGCCGCCACAACTGGTCCAGCGATAAGCATTCCGGCTGGTATCAGCAAAAGCCCGATGCGTGGCTCGGATGCTGTTCGTTGTGTTCGTTGCCGATTCGTACGGTCTGCATCATGCATGACGAGCGCAATTGGGTGCAGACGAAAGCAGCCCACGGCAGGTTTCCCGTTGAGGCGAAAAGAGTTTCTAATGGCTGAGTTGGACTGGTCCGCTCGACCGGATCGCCATGCCCTCCGTCGCGCGATAGCGCGTGATGATATTATATCGGCATTCGTATCTTGCCAGCTTCCCTTAGGCTGTTGTGCTTCCGCACTTGTACCAGCGCCTATGACACCCACGAGAGACGTAATACCAGGCGCCTGATACTCGACCGGTATGCCCATACATGGCCGTAGTAAATTCAGATCCAAGAATTAGGTACGTACGTTGTAGCCAGGTGTTAACCCCCGTGTCGTTGATTCTAGTCGCGGTGTTACCTTCTTCCCTTTTTCGCCCCTGGAGAGATGTCCAGCATTCCCTTCTCTCGGCGTCTTGTCGTGCCCTACCATTACCTTACACCAAGGCGATACCGCCGGACCGCGTCAATGATCTCCACCACCGCGAATGCCCCCAGAACAGTAACAGGAGACATGCTTCCGTTGCGAACAGGATAGCTTGCAGAGAGCTACTATACTCTACGGCGGTAGACGTCCCAGCATGTATAATCTCTCCGATGGCATTGCCAGCCAATGAGAGGGACAGAGTCGCAGCTCCCCCTGTCCAGGAGGTGGTGTGCAAAGAGATTAAGATCCAGAGAACTGTATCCATCATTAGCCCTTTTTTGCAGGTCCACAATCAAGAGACTATACGGTACTTACGGGGCTTGACGGCGTTGTGGAAGCCTGTCGAGACGATAATGGGGACGACGCTGAGGAACGAGGCTGGGCGATAGGCCATGAGGAATTTCCCAGGTATGCTCGCGAGCACGCTTACCAACATCGCCGCGGCTTTATTTTTCTCATGTCAGCGTCAACTGTCTCTTGGGTGTGGCCGCAAGATGGGTTGCGGTTGCGGGATAACCTGCACTTACGGGTCCATCTCGGCCGTCGAGACAAGACGGCCCCGATACAAACGACAGTGGCTATAGCTATGATCCCACCCGTGATCTGGGCGGCGCTACTTCCAGCCCGTCCGGCCCACGATCGGTTTATGGTGCCGTCCATAATGGCGATGGCAAAGACGAACGCGGCCAGCACGAGCCTCGGGCGCCAAATTGACTAGCAACGTGACAGTTCCCTGAAATTAGTTGTCGTTTTTTACGTGTCCCTAATAAAGGTCGGTACGCACCTGGTAATTATATGCTCCGCCAGGACCAGTGGGCAAGGCAGCCAAGCGGGACAGCCTGAGCTGCTCGGCGGCGGACAGCCAGCGGACATGCTTGGGCAGGCCGAGGTCGGATACGCCGCCGAACGATGCCAGAATGAAGTAGAATGCGACCCAGAAGGCCGGCAGAAGTCGCAGGAACCACAGCGGTAGGATCGTGTAAAAGCTGGACAAGAGCAGATAACCCCCGAGAGCGCCAATCAGGAGGCGAGGCGCCGCCTGCGGGAGCGAGTACCATGACAAGACGAGGAGGACGAAGAGCGGCGTTATGATGCCATCAGCAGCTCCTGCGACGAACAACACGGCTTCGAGACCGGGCAGACCGGGCATCTGAAGAGCGCCGTAGACCAGTCCTAGAAAATGAGGTGAGTACCTATGATATGAACAGGTATGAGGCTAGGTGGCCAGGTTGGCCGGGGATTTGAGAGTGAGCGGCACACCTTTGAACAACATGGCCAGCGGGAGAATGCGTTGCATCTGCACGCGCCGCAGGAGAAAGTAAGCGAGCACCTGTACGAGCAGCACCGCCATCCAGTAGTACATTTGCATATAAGCCTTGCGAAAGGCCATGTAAGGGCTGTGATTGTCTGCGAAGATGAGCTTTTCGTGGGTTAGCTCTTGTATCAGAGTGCTTGTTGCAATCGGGTTACTATATCACTCACCAACATGAGGGGAAGGAGGGCCATATCGACCTTCCAGATACTGTCTGTCACAACAGTGTTATTGCTATGAGGGACAGCTAGGGATAATTCTGCGTCGTCGTCGACCGGGGCAGCTCCGTCCGGCGCAGGCTGATCGCCAGCGATCACACGGGAGGGAGGCGGAGAAGGGCGGTTCAGGGACAGGCGGAACTTGCCGACGCGGCTCATCTTGTCCAGGACAAGAGTGCCCACACGCAGCACCGTCTCGCGGGTAAACGTGTCGGTCCAATGGTCATACGAGCAGAGAAGAGCTCGCTGCACGCCGCCCTCCTGGCCACAGATGAAGACCGCGGCGGGCGGCCTCCTAGCCCGGAAGCGCGTGACCGTCATCGTCCCTGTGTCGACGAGAGTGAAGACGTGGTTGTCTGAGTCTGCGCGCCTGTCGTGCCTGCTAGTCCGGTCTCGGGCGCCTGCTTCGGCGGCGTCCTGACTACCACCCCGGCCACCATCCTGGTCACCATTCTGGCCGTCCTCATCTTCATCGAAATAACGCAGCTGGTGCGGGGCCGGCATCTCGGCGACCTCAACAAAGAGACCGTGGTTGAAGCCGAGAAGGTGCTTCTCGACGGTACCGGCGTCGACGGACCCCTCGACCCCGATGAAGCGCGCATCCCTCGAGACGACGGTCTTGTCCAGGCGGGGGGCGACCAAGAGGGACGGTATGGTAAGCGCCGCAAGGCTGGCAATGCCCGCCGTCCCCAGCGCAAAGAGGAGGGGCCCGAGTAGTTCGATCTTGCCCACAGATACGGCCGAGGTGATAACGACGCTCGTCCAGATAAAGAACTTGAACCCGTGGGCAAAACCAAAGGCTAAGCCGAAGGCTAAGCCGAACAAGTACACGAATCGGGGGGTCTCGGCGGGCTCGACGGCCATGGGGTCCAGGCGATCCCACACGATAGCCGCGCCGCAGGCATTGCTGAGGATGACGGTCTCTGGGCCGGCGATACTGGTGACCTGGCAGGTGGGGTGCAGGTCGCGCAGTTTGGCCCCCCAGCAGTCGTTGGTGTCGTACCACGGCGCCTCCGTCCCTCCGCCTCGGGGCGGAGAGGGAAGCAGGCAGAGCAGCCGCTCGAGGAAACGGCCACTGTCGTTGGCAAGCGAGAGGCGGGCAAAGGCGATAAAGCCGCTGTCGGCGTGATCGATGCGCGGCCGCTGCTGCTCCGGAAGCAGGCCCATGATGGCGTACGCAATATCGCCCTGGCTGAATTGGTCCGTCTTCCGCCGCGAGAAGCACTCGAGAGCACTCTCGATCAGCTGCAGCTGCGTCAGGATGGCCGAGCCCTCGAAATGGTTGACCAGCTCCTTGACAGCCACCGCGTCGTCCCAGGCCCGCTCGGCAAAGTTGCGCTTGGCCAGTGCCTTCGGCTCCGCGGAGCCGCCGAGCACGTACAGCTTGATCCTGTACTCGTTGGGGCAGAGCAGGAGCTCCGGCAGCGTCCACAGCCGAGAGCCCCATTGCCGCAGCGACTCGTTGATGTTTGTGGCCCCGGCCTCGGCACCGGCCCTAGCCTCGGCCTCGGTGTCGCCGGGGAGCCGCGCGGCAACCCGAGCGGCAACCCGGGCGGCAACCGGAGAGCCGATGGCGATGATCATGGAGTGGGCAGCTCGCACGATGTCGCAGATACGGTACACGTCCTCGCTAGTGCTAGTCGAACGGGCCACGCCGTCTGCGTCCCGCACGCACTCGAAGTCCAACCAGAAGGCCTTCCTGCCGACTGCCCGTGCCGCGTCCATGCCCCATTTGGCCAGCGTCTTACGGTCTTGCCTGGCGATCTCGCGGTTCGCCTCCCTCGTCTGCTCGTCGGGGTACTCGTACCGGTCGATCTCCTCGTCGGTGGCCACCCGGAACTGCAGACGCGTGTACGACACGAACACAAACTCGGTGTCTGCCTGTTCGCCGTGTTCGTCGATGTACTCCGAGACCCGTCTCGTCTCGTATAAGCCCAAATCCACATCCACGACGAAGCAGAGGAACCGGGGCCGCAACAACGATGCGCCGGCATCCACCGAGAGCGAGCGCGATGGACGTACGCTGGGACCTGCAGGCTGCAAATCCCCCGAGAGGGGAATGTTGTCGGTGGCACCCGAGCCGGCGCCGCCTTCGGCGGCAGCAGCAGCAGCTACGGCGGCCGCATCTACGGCAGGCTTCCCGAAGGACGGGGTATCATACGACGACATGGACGTCAGCCCGCCAAACTCAGTGCCCGAACTCAGCTGCACCAGCACGCAATAACAATATCGAGTCAGCGCGGCGTTCAAAAAAAGAAGCAATATTAGGACGCATTGGAAGACGGTGATAGCATACCAGCAGAAAGCAGAAAGGCCAGGTGATCATCAGCTTCCCACAGCCCAGAAGAACGGAGAGGGGGTCGCAGCGACGTTTCTGGCTGCCCTCTCTGAGCGTGGATGACCAGATCCAGTAAGATAGGGCCAGAAGCGTCGGCGTCCGCTGCGAGGGCCTGCCAATGCGTTCCCAGCCCGGAGCTTCCGGTAGATGCAGAGGGTCTTCGAAGCTCTGCAGCACTAGCGGCCCCAGCGGGACGGGCCGCCCTGTGCGCATGGGCACGCTGCGCTGGCCTGGAGCGGATTGGAGCAGCACCTGCGCCTGTGCCTCTACATAGCTTGGCGGCGCCATTCCCGCGGCGATATCGAAGGGAAAGGGGAGAGACGGAAAGAGAGATCTAGGCGTTGCGATGAGAATGCCAGACCAGCAGTGCAGGTGTAGTTCTTTGGAACGGAACCAGAGCTGGGGCTGAAGTAGAGACGAAGTGAATCTAGCCCGAGGCTCGAGATATGAGAAGAGGGCTACCCATAGGAGGTCCTACGTCAATAAGTCGCGTCTTGTGGCGCAGCCCTGTTTCACTGCGTGCGGCTGAACGCAGGGGCGCCAATGGAGGCGCTAGCCAATGAGGGGAGCCAGAGCTAATGATCAGGCCCCGAAGGATTCGCTTGCGCCGCACCAGCCTCTATGTCTGTTCGCGAGGCCCCACCTGAGATCTTTGCTGAGGTACAGCCGGTGTCAGGTGGCTATCATGCGACTGTCTGCCTTCTTGGCCACAAAGGTTAGGGGGGCAATAACTTTTTCAATGAATACAAAAATAACAAGATAGCCAAGTGGTAAAAACTGCCGATCAGAATGAATGCCAATCCAAAGGCTAACGGTTCGAAGCATGAACATAGGCAATCAACTCAACCACGACTTACTATAGCGTGCGTCACCAACCAATCTTGATCTGCAATACTAACTGCTCAGTTCTATGTTTCTCTCTTCTAAGCACATCTTCCCATTCTTGTTTATATGTAAGGGGGTATTTATACAGCTAGATAAAGGAAGTATCTACCCCTTAACAGTTCTTCTCTCCCTTGGTGCGTTCGACTCGGCCATCTGTTCTTCTTCTTTCTTCTTTTTCTTTTCCCCCTCTAGGCACACAGGTGCTTAGGTGATTATAGGGAGGTAGTGAGATAGATCAGAGCTTATCTAAGCATCTTTTTAGGCTTTGCACTAAATCCTGCACCGGTAATAGACATCAATGTTAGAGACATGCTTCGTGCCAACAACCTCTACCCAGCTAGAGGAACAGCTTATCCAAACACAATTACATACATTTATATTTTTCTAGTGCATACTCTCGTGCCTTGATATCCCATAGCTATCATATCCCATAGCTATCTGAATCCTAGACCCCTGAACCCTGGGCCCCTAAGACGAGGCTCCAGCAGTGTCCAACTTGTAGCATTTACCCTTGGGGATCGACTCGTTTGTGTCCCACTACGGCGAAGAGAACACTCGTTAGCATGATGCACACAGATCAATTTCTCTGCTTTCCCGGTTGGAGCTGGCAGCCAGGAAGCTGGAGGGAGACCTACGTGTTCATGGACGCAGCCATCGAGCCAGCGCCACCGATCAGTGGTCGAGTACTGCGCGTACGACATGTTGGTGCTGGCGTCGAAGCACCACGACGTGCTCTGCTCGGTGCCCATCTTCCGGCCGTTGCAGAACAGCGACCAGATGTTGTTGGGCCCGTCAGCGTACCCAGGGTGGTGTTGCTTTTCGTACGTCAGCACCTGCTTGCTCAAAAGCTTATTCGCTAAAAGCCTGTTGACAAATAGGCGATGCAACGCACCTTATACGTCGAGTCGATGAGGGAGAACATCGTCTTGGGATCCCCGTCAACCACAAACGCGCGGTAGAACTTGTAGGCCCGCCGCGCCGTCTCGTCCACCGTCACTGACGGGTCCGGCTGGCACAGCGCGGGCGGCGCCTTCAGGCTGCACAGATTCTCCCGCTTGACCACTGTGAGACCGGACGCGGAGCCGTAATGGTCGCCCGCTGGCGCCGCAAGGCCGATCGTCGCCCCTAGAACACTAGCGGAGAGCAGGAGCAAGAAGCGCATCTTTTCATGGGCGGTTGGTTGCGGGCGGGACGAAGCAGAATACACGGCTTGCCTTGTAGGTATTACTAGGCGGATATTTGTTCTTTTGTGTATCGCATGGAACGTGTAGTGACTATATAGCCCTGCCTCGAGCTGTGGCAGGCGAGCCTCTGCATCTGTGCTGTCGCTCTCTATTGTATCGCGCGGGGAAATATCTCTCGGCCATATAGGTCACTACTTTAGCCACCTTGGTCCTAATTTCCGACAATCTAGTGCTATACAAAGTGCCTTGAACGGGTGAAAATCGGTCGAGCACCCCCTTTCGGCTAATCCGGCCATTGAGATCACAAGCTTACAAAGGCTGAATGGAATGGGTTAGTGTCACGTGCAGTCATGATGGGAAAAGGAGTTCACGTGCAGAGTGAGGCTCGTAAATGACGCGCGACGCGTAGGCCTGGGGGGGGGAAGATGCAAAAAAGGGGGAGGGAAAAAGAAGGAGAACATGCGATTTAAGCAAGGCATTAAAACGAGATAGTGGCATTGACAGAAATGCAGCAGTGGAAGGCAAGGCTGGCAGCGGCATCATTTAGTTCATCAACAAGGGTGCTTTATTTGAATTGGAGCATTGTTGAGGGAACTCAATACCATTGCTCTAAAGATATTACCGACTAGAAAAAGACAGGCCATGATTCCAGATCCTCTACACATATCCCCACTCTGAAAGACGTACGGCGCTCAGAGCCGAAAGTTTAGAGAGGGTTGGAGTCTCTTGCCTTCTTATGTCTGCTAAGTTCCCATAAGTCTACTTAGTGCTGCGCAGGTGGTAGCGCATCCAGGCAACGGCGGCGTCCTTGCCGCGGGTCATGGCGGCGCGCTCGCCGGGGATGGCGGGGTCGCCGCGTACGAGGCAGGCGTGCTCGACGCCGGGGAAGTGCTGGTAATCGAAGGGGACGCCCAGGCGGGTCAGGGTCTGGAAGGCATGGGCCTTGAGCTCGGGCGAGAAGGGCTTGTCGTGCTCCGGCGCCAGCAGCTGCACGGGCACGCCAGCGTCGACGCCGTCGATGTCCTCGGTCGTCAGCATCGACGGGTGGCCAGCCGTGACGCAGTCCACTAGCGGCTGCGCCTGGCCCTGATTATGCTCGCGCGCGGCCAGGCGGAAGACGGCCCAGCCGCCGTAGCAGAAGCCGACGGCGCCGATGTGGGTGTGGCCGCGATCCTGCCTCAGGGCGCGAGCGCAGGCCAGGATTTCGGGCTCGCGCACGATGCGCGAGTTGCGCTTCTGCAAAAAGGACGGGATGTCCAGGCTGGCCCAGTCGCCGTTCAGCAACCTGTCGGCGGGGAGCACCTCGCCGCCGAAAAAGTCGGGCACGTAAACGGTGGCGCCGATCTCGCGCGCGTAGTGGTCTGCCAGCAGTCGCACGTTGGGGAACGTCCAGCCGAGAAGGTCGTGTATCAGCAGCACGCCCGCCTCTGTGCCGCTGCCCGTGACATAGGCCTGGTTGCCCGCTAGCGTCTCTATGCGGCCCTGGGGCTCACCGTCCCACTCGAAAGCCTTGAGGCAGCACTCCGAGATCGACATCTTTTGTGTTGATCGTTGGCCTAGCCGAGCAGAAACAGGAGGTTCAGACGAGGGCCTCGAGGGAGGGGTTCAGGGTATCAACGAGAAGGAGGCAACGCAGCTGAACGAGGGAGACGGTCGAAGTATAATAGCTCGAGAAACGGGGCTTGAAGAATGAGGTTTAGAAAATGAGGGGTTCAAGTCAAAGACGGAAAAATCAAAACAGACCGGCTCAAAGCTCAAAACAAGGCCAGTACTCCTCTCCGGAAGGAGCTCAGTGTTAGTTGCCACTTTTGCTCCTTATGTACCAGGAGCCAGGCACGCGCGACAGAACTACCGGACCTGCCCTACGAGGCGGGGTGGCGCTTTGGTCGGCACCGGCGACTTGGGCGCCGACGCCAACGCCAGGGCCGGGGGGCCCCGCGTGGACCAGACCGGCCCAACATTCGCCCGAGTTTGTGAGATAGCGGGTCTGGTCTGACCGCCCACGGTTGGACGGAGCCCAAGCGAGCCCGAAGCCGAATGGCAGGTGCCCGACTCAGGTGCGAGGAGCACAGGGGCACATGTGCGATACGCGCGCTACGTGAGGGTGCCGGCAGCCATTACGTACGACGAGGTGGCACGGGAGAGGGGCGTAAACGGCAGGCGTGACGGCCGAGTTATTCGAGACCGCTCAGCAATATTACTATTTCTGGTGGAGAGAGCCGAGCTAGTGGGGGAATCGGAGACGGTAGCATCGTGATGGAGAGGGCTAACGGAAGAGGCGTGAGAGAGATAAAAAATTGTAGGACTGGCAAGTGAGTTTCACAAGAGAGATTTATGTGTAACGGAGGTTACAGTCGCACAGGGCTGCCGTGGCGGAGCCCGTAGCGGGATAGATGTGGGGTTTTGGCAGCCTTATGATAAGCGCTAGCCTTGATTGGCATAGTTTCAGGGGGGTGCGAACGACGTCATAGCAACGGATGCAACGCCGTCAAATCCCCAAGCGAACTAAGATCCAACTTGGCTGGGCTTTCCTGGATGTCGGCAAAATCGGCCACCTGCATTGCCTTCCGCTGCATCTCGCCTTCCATCGCTGAAGCCCCGGCCGAGGAAGCGATCATCGTCGACAAACAGAGAGAGCCCCATAAATCCATAGCACTGATCGGGGACCTTCAAAAATCCCGTTCGGGAAGTCCTTCCTCATAGCTTTCTAGCCAGCCGGCCGCCCGGCTTGAGGCGTCTGTACGACTCTAGGAAGTATGGTTGCGAATAAGTGCCCGTCGAGTGGTAGTGCATTGGTGGGTACCGAGCAGGGGGTGCCGCAAAAGGGGCATGATCGCTAGATCCCGAACCAGCCAGCGGAGGACGAATCACTACGCCGGAAGATTACGAGTCTCCCATTGCCTTCTGAATTACTCTCTACAGCTCGTGTCTATCACGGTGTGGCCCAATGCGTACGAATAGGATACGCAAGTGGCACAATGGATGAAGAGGTACATAGGGTGGTAGGTTGGTAGGTAACAATTGCTAGGAACTAAGCTGCTTGATACGGAGGCCTGGCGGAGATGGGCAAGAAGGATATAGGACACAAAGGATATAGGCGCGAAGGAGACAGGTACAGGTTACAGATCGGCCGGACAACTGGTTCGAGCGCGATAGCCAATGGAGACAAGGGTCGCTTAGGACATGTTCGCCATAGCCATACCCGGGATCTCGGTAAGCCCTGTGAACGGCGGTCAGCATTTATGGCCCTATGTACGGGTTGTTCGGTCGGTCTGAATAGGGAATGGGCCAACGTACAGCCGACAGTCTCCTCGTGCACGATGTCCTTGATGGTGCACTGGTTAGCCGTGGCCATCGCCTGCTTCTTGATGGAGCCACAGCCATCGTAGAAGCACTCGGACTTGTCCATAGCGCGCTGCAGGGCATCGCCCTTCCAGCCGAACATGTAGTCGGCGTGCGTGCCGTAGCCGGAGCCCTCGAAGCTCCACACGAAGGGGTTCGGGTCGCCGGACTTCCACAGGTGGTTGAACGGGGTGGTGTCCCCTAAAAAAGCAACGTCTCAGTAAGGTTCAAGTAAGGGACGGGGCGCTTTAGTTGGCTTGTACTTACACGTCGTCTCGAAGGTGACCTGAGGCGTGCGCACGGGGTGCGAGTCGGGGCACTTGCCGGCGTTGGTGAAGCCGTCCGAGTTGACGGTGTTGTACATGTGCGACTGATGGTCGGGGCTGTCGAGATTCTTGCCGTCCCAGCATCTGGAGGGTCTGGTTAGCACAGAGACACGTTTTCCGGGGGGTAGGCGGCTCGCGGGGAGAGTCTTACGCGGGGAAGTGGTGGGTGGTGAAGATGCCGCCCGAGCAGGGCTTGCTGGGCATATCAGCAACCAGCGCGCCGCGGCTGCCGCCGGTCATGCACTGGTAGCTGAGACCGATATGGTTGCGCGACTTGGCACCGGGGCTGCCCACTGTCATGCGGAAGCCGGGCGGGAAGGCCTTGATGGGCTGCTGCTTGAGGTTGTCCCTGGACAGGTCATACTGCGAGTAGTAGACGGTCAGACCGCCCTGAGCCCCGTTGGAGCCTCCTAGGAGAGGCTGGACGGGGATGGGCTGCACCCGGTGGAAGGTGCCGTTCGTGGGGTCCTTGAAGTAGAGGACGGCGGTCCAGTAGTTAGAGAAATCCTCAGCCATCTGGCAGGTGGTGCAGGAGGCCCGGGCCCCGACGTCGCCGGTCATGGTGACGTTGAAGGCATTCCCACCGACGATATGGTGCACGTGGGCGGACGGGAAGGCGCCCGGCTGGCCGGCCGGGTCGAGCCGCTGGAAGATCAGGGTCGAGCAGGGGAAGCGGAGGCCTGCCTCGACGGACGCGACGAGCGCGAGGGTCGCGGGGAGCAACTTCATCTTTGCGACGGCTTGCTGGTTTCCTGCCCCTGGTCTCTGGTCTTGGCCTCTGGTCTTTGTGTCTTGTCTCTGACCTGTTGTCTCTGGCTCGTCTTGTTGGGCGGACGGTCGGGGCTGAGAGAATGGAAGAGGGAGGAGGCGCAGTCCCGTGTCCGCTCGAGTACCCACCCGACTCTTATACGTGTTTCTTCTGCGGATTTCTGCTCCTGCCTCTTTCTTCTGCTCAAGGCTAGGCCTCTGCTCGCATCGGCATTTGCCAGTCCTGGCGCCGCGGCGAGGGCGACGACCGGATAATGGCAGAGACGGGTTGACCACCCGGGTCAGCTGCGACTGCGAATCAGATCGTCGTCGCCGTGACCAAATTTAGCACACGGCCAAGTGGCGCTTTAATCGTGTGTATACACCCGTATGGGCCATTGCCAATCCGGCCTCTGGGTTTTTCGTCTTTTCGACGTGGCAAATACGCTCGCAAATACCCCAGTTGATTGTTGGCCTGTCGGCAAATGTCCACGTCCTTCCTCGCTCCCCTACCGATGGCAGCGCAGCGCAGCGCAATCTGAGCTAATTTGCGCGACTTCTCTTAGGTCCGCCCAATTTAACCAGGAATTAACTCCTGAAGCGAGCGCGGCATTTCTCCTCGCTCGGCAGCTGCCTCTGGAGGGACGCCTCTGGGGACGTCTCTGGGGATTGTCGCCTCTGCACGCACTAACCAGCCGCCGTCAGAAGGCACGTGGCTCCTTTCGAACCGATGCGGGGGAGATTCTAGTCGCCCCTGCGAGACTTCGATCGAGATCTGGCCGGACCTGTCGTGGCAAAAGCGTGGCAAGGCTGCAGGGCTCCAGCCTCTAACGACGGAGATAGGCGAGGGCATTTGAATTGGCCTTCGGCTGCCAGTGACGCCATACTATCGCTTCACTAGCATCGCTTCCAGCTGTTCGGTAGCGTATCCCGAGTTTGCGGCGTCCGACTCTCCTTCGTCGCGAAAGCTTACTCGAAGAGTCATAAGTCTGGCTATAGCTATCTCTGCCTTTGTGGCCGACGTCGAATCGAACAGCGTTATGGTGATTTCGCGGATGGATGCTAGCCTGCAAGACCGAATTCTCTAATTGGTCGCAGCACAAAAGGGAGTGGCAATCTTGGAGCAGGCAAAAAGCGTGATTGGCGATTTGGCCTTCGCCTGCTCGTTGCCCCACACGGAGGAGACTATGGTGGCACGTGGGTGGCTTACGCTAATCAAAATAAACCAATCAAAAATAGGGCGCTAATCAAAAGTGGATATTGGGGTGACAACATTATCAAGCGAATAAAGGGGGGAAAAAGTCGAAGGGAATCGATCAGCCTCCTCTCCTCCTCGAAACGAGGCAACCGGCCAGACCAGACCAGACCAGCCCGCCCTGCTTACATGTTCATGCCCGAACCCGAGGACATGCCGGGCATCTCCTCGACCCCTGCAATGCGTTAGCCATTTGAACTGCTGGGGAAAAAGGGACAAAAAAGGACAAAGGGAAGAGACGTACAGCCGTCGATGTTCTCGTTGACGATCTTGTTGATGGTGCACTTGTTGGCCACGGACATGGACTGCTTTGTGATGGCGCCGCAACCGTCGTAGCGGCACTCGGACTTGCTCATGGCCCGCTCGAGCGCGTCGCCCTTCCAGCCGAAGAGGTAGTCGGCGTGGGTGCCATAGCCGCTAACGCCCTCGAAGCTCCACACGAACGGCTGCGGGTCGCCCGACTTCCACAGCCCGTTGAACTTGGTGGTGTCCCAGACGGTCTCGTACACCACCTGCGGCACGCGGACGGGGTGCGACGACGGGCACGCCGGCGCGTTGGTGAAGCCGTCCAGGTCGATGGTGTTGTACATGTGCGACTGGTGGTCCGGGCTGTCCAGGTTCTTGCCGTCCCAGCAGCTAGAAGGCGGGCACTGTTAGCGGGAGTTACAGCTAGAAAAAAAGATGCGATTTACGTACGCGGGGAAGTGGTGCGTGACGAAGATGCCGGCCGGGCAGGGCCGCGTGGGGAAGTCCCGCATCTCCGGGCCGCGGTTGAGCAGTGTCGTCAGGCAGTTGTAGCTCAGGCCGATGTGCTTCTTGCCCTGCGCCGCATTGGCCGACGGGCTGCCGACCGTCATGCGGAAACCCTAGAGTGGGGAGAGCAGGCGTCAGCACGGACTGCCTCTAAAGGGGGGGAAGGGGGGTTATGGTGGTAAAATGGAACCTACCGGCTTGAAGACGGTGATAGGCTGCTGCTTAAGGTTGTCCCTCGAGAGGTCGTACTGTGTGTAGTACACCGTGATGCCGCCCGTAGTGCCGGCGGCCAGCGCGGCGTTGTTGACAACAGGCACGCGGTGGAAGGTCCCGTTGTTGGGGTCCTTGAAGTACATCACGCCGGTCCAGTAGTTGGAGAAGTCCTCGGCCATCTGGCAGGTGGTGCAGGTGCCCCGGGCGCCCACATCGCCGGTCATAGTGGCGTTGAACTGGTTGCCGCCCACGATGTGGTGGAGATGCGAGGAGGGGATCGCGCCGGGCTGGACAACGGGATCCAGGCGCTGGATGGTCAGCGTCGAGCAGCCGAAGCGCAGACCGGCCTCGGCGGTCGCGGCGAGCACGGCGGCGACGGACAGGAACTTCATCGTGGCGGCTTGTCGGTCTCGGGGATGGGAAGCAGTCTCGGCGGTACCCACACGTATGCAGGTGAGAAGGCAGGGCACAGAAAAGACAGCACGAGAGGCAGAACACGAAAAAGCAGACGATGGCCAAGGAGGGAGCGCGACCCGCCTCTATAAATGCGTATCCACCCCTTCAGTTCCCATGCCCAACAGCAAAAGCGAAAGAGAGATACCGAGTGGGCTCGCATCCTTGAGGGTCGTGGTCTCTACCGAAGAGGCGACCATGGGGACCGCCTTTCAGCGTGCGCTTTCGCCTTAAGCCGACAGGCACGGGAAGGGCTCCTTCCTCCGGACTTTTTAGGGTTTAACCGCAGCCAATCCTGGGTGTTGTACAAAGGGACGGCCCAATATGGCTCGACAGCCCCTGATAGCGTAAACAAGGATGGCGGGCGCGTGAAGGCGAACGGAGTCACTAAGTGGTAATTGCTTCTTTAACAAGATCAACACCAAAGAGGGCATCATATACAATGCTGGGACGCCACCGTGGAGCCGGCAAGTTGCCGAGGCAGAGGAAATTCTTACTCTCTGCCAATACGAATACAGGTATTTGATCCAACAGCGAACATCATTGGATACAAAAGTGGTTCTCGCTAACAGTTTGTTGAGCGAGGTGCATGCCTTTCAAGCGCCCGCAGATGCCCCCAGCATCCATACCAGAGTATGGCAAAAAGAAGCCCAGCGTGCAAGGCGCGAACTTGCCGAGAACCATCGTGGAAGGGATGCGGTGGCGAGGCGGGGTAAGCGAGGCGGCCATATTTACCCCGGATTCACGCGCACTATCGAGGACGGTTAAGTGGGCTGGAAAGGGAGTCAGCCGCGGCCCCCTGTCCCCCTAAACCTAACCTACCTGTACCTAAGGTACCGAAGAGATACTATTTAGGTCGCTACCTGATATTATTGGCCTCCCGGCCAGCGTCGAGAAGCATTATATTACGGCTCGAAAGTAGGTCTTTTTACGTTCGGGCCCCGCAGAGCTTGTTTTGCGGCATATAGCACCTCGGCAATCGAGGCCAAGCGTCTCGAGGGACGATGAGAAGGGCAAGATACTTACGTAGCCGGGGGCGATGCGCGGACGCGCCCACGGGAATGATACATGCCGATCGGGAAGAAAATGGCTAGGCCGTCCCTGGAGGCGAAGAGAGCGAGGAAAGCGCGAAGGCTCGGGCAGCCATCTGGGGAAAGGGGCTAGCTGATAGTCTGTACCTATGCATTGGCCTTTAGACCGAGTTTCCAGGCGATCCACGAGGGATTGTAGAGCCTGTCTCCTAGCCATATTGGCAGGCATCGAGTCATCATCGGCTTGTGGCCTTTTACAAGGCTGACGGGCTGGCTTACCCAGTCCCCGCTCGAACAAAATGCGGTAGGCTGATACGAATGCCGAAGAGTTCTATCTAGTTAAAGGCCGTTCGGGCTTTAGGCGTTGTCACGATGGTGGCGATGGCGGCTACCGTTAACCAGAGATCGGAGCCCCCTTCCCAACAGCCACCAGAAGCTGAGGGTCATGCTTAGTATCCACACTTTCTACAAACACTAACATGGCCAACGCCCAATCGGGGGTAGTAAAAGTTCCTCCGCAGAAGACTGAGCTCTCCAAGTCTTTCAGCAGTGTAGCCTACTGCAGCGCTGATTGGCTTATTCCTCCATGAGAGTCCTGGCGAGCATGTAACTTTCTTGGCCCGGCACGTGATGGTGTGCTAAACCTTACTTGAACTACCCCCCGCAATTTGCAACATCAACGTCGTTCCCTTAGAGGAGAGATTCCACCATCCGAAACTCGTCTGTTATGGCGACCGTATTCTCGTAAGAGTCGCTTTGGGGGTCCTCGTAGCTGTCAATACACCCCAGTCATATGATAGGAGCTGCTGAGATGCAGCCTATGGCAAGATCCGTGATGAAATTCTGTGCTGAAATAAGGAGAGAGGGGTGTCTGTCGAGACGAGTACCATCGTTACATGAAGCGAGGCCCTCCTATTCGTTCTTTTCTTTAGACAGAACAGGCAAAGGCAATACGGTGCAGTTCAGACTCATCCCCCAGCCTCTTTTAGGTAGTATGTACCTTAAGTGGTGCTGTTGAAGACAAGGAATCAGAGGGTGCTACTAGCACTCAATATTACAAAGTTACGTATGCAATGTATTGTGCCGGTCGGAAATAGCGCAAAAGCTAAGCTTGCTGCTGCTGCAATGCATAGATACAGACGGAGGTAGCATAGAGGCCGCTCTTCCTGTGATAATTAGGTAGGGGAACCTGGCTATACTCCACGACCCCCGTCATTCTCAGGCTGTCTGCTTTATGCCGTGAATTCCCTAACGGCCTTGGAGCCGGTACCCTTGAAAACGGGGGGCCCGGGAATGGTGTAGGTCTGGGGGATAGCGTGGTTGTTGATGGCGACCTAAGTCCCACTAGTCAGCATATGTGAAATGTATAGAAAGAAGAGAAAGAAAAATCCAAAAATGGGGATCTTACCCGGATGTTGGAGTCGCTCTGCTTGCAGTAGCCGGGGATGGCGGCCTTGTAGGAGGCGTCGGGCAGAGCCGTTCCCGAGCCGGTGACGACGATCTGGGCGCACTCGGCGTAGAACTGGGGGTTGTCGGCCTGGTGGAGGGCGATGAGCTCGTGGCGGATGAGGTAGTTGCCCGGGGCCAGACCCTGAGGGATAGTGCTGGTCCACTTCTTGTTGCCGCCGACGAGCTTGGCGATATCCCAGCCGGAGGGGGTCTCGGTGTCGAGGAAGACCTTGACGCCGTCGCCGTGGAAGCCGGCCTCGTCGATCTTGAACCAGCCGGCGCCGGAGCCGTCGCAGCCGTGAAACTCGCCCGCGCACTTGTACATCCACACCAAGATCGGGCCCTGGCTGTGCGTCCACTGGCCCCAGATGGCCGATACCTCGTCGCCGGGCGCCGCGGTGGCGTTGAGCGTCGCCGACGTGCCGCCGTTGCAGCGCAGCTTGGCGTCCGAGGCCGACATGATCGGGTTGTAGTCGCGCCACTGCCACTGGATCACGTTGGCCGAGTTGGACGGTGAGAAGCCCTGGTATCTGGAACCAACAGCATCAGTCGCTGCACGATCGCGACCTCTCAGAAAGGCGTCCTCACCCTGGGTAGTTCTTGCCGGCTACGATGTAGCTGGTCACGGCGCCGTGGGCGGCCGCCCTCGCTGCCAGGAGGGCGACGACGCCGGAAAAGGGGGAGAACAGCATGGCCGGTGGAGGTTTTGTCGGGTAGGTGGCTGGCGACTCGCGTATGGTGCTCTTGGAGTTTGGTTAGACGCACGAGAGAAGAAACGACTCGATGCACGAGGGTTGGAAGAGGGTTACGAAAATCAGAAGAAAAAAAAACTACCGAAGAACTCCTTATTAGTCAGGGCCGAGCCAAGGATGAAGATGCCGGGGCAAGTGTTGCTATAGCACTGGAACCCGGCGATAATACCGCCTTTATACCTACCTCTAGGCAGGTAAGCAGGGTGTAAGGAGCACCGACCTGCCTATTCCACGTGACGGCAGCCTTCATTCCATGTCCGTCAGCAGTCGCCTAATATCGGCACGCATAGTGCTTGGGGGGGTATTGCGCCGCCCATTTACCCGTACAGGACAGGACGGACGTTCTGGAAAGAGACCGAGCCAGGAGCACAGGTCCCGCCATAGTGGTTAATTTAAAGGCGGCGGGTACACCCAGCGCTAGGTTACCTTCTACAGAACCCGGCCTGATGTCGTCATATAGTAGACTGGGTGGCAAGCAGAAATGCCGAGAGTTCTCTCGATATTGCGCAGCCGAGGGGCGTAGATATTTGAGCACAATAATTGAGTAATTCCCTGTCTCGTGCACATTCCTGTCAGTCGATAGCGTTTAGTCGCGGCCGGGCACAACCGAGCGGGAGCACCTGAACTTCGGTATTACTTGTCAGTGCGTGCCGCCTGGAGCTTCTTCTTCCGCTCTTGCCGGGCTCCGGCCACGGTGGGTTGGTCCCGTCCGCCCTAACAAACCTGACTTCCTAAGCGGCTGTCTCGGTCCGCCGATACTATTCATTAGGTAGTGTGTGTTGGGTAGAGGCTGGATATTAGTAGTCTGGTGGCACTAGGAGCAAGAGAAGGGGAAGGGTTGCTTTTCGGAACCGCGAGGCTACGATAGCTGAATTCATTTCTTTATTCGTCACGTGAAGCTACTGATCCCTAAAATGGCGGCTAGCTGGCCAAAGTCCACCAGGTAACCCAACTCTTATCCCTAACGATCCCATCATACGAGGCCTCGGCGAGCTCTAGTCCGCGACAGAAGTGGTCGTCGCCGCCACCACCGCCGGCGACGTCGCAAAAGGAGGCGGTATCGGAATGACGGTGGTCACCACCGCGGGCGGTATGGTGACGATCGACGTGACCAGCACGGGCGCGGGGTCCGCCCAGGTTGCGGGCACGTACGCCGGCTTCGAAGAGGCTGGCCAGGGGGAGGCGTACGAATAGGGCGCTGAAGACGGGTGCAGGCGGTGGTGCAAGTCGAGGAGGGGGACGTCGACGGGAGTTTCCTGGCTCTCGCACGAGATATAGGGCCCGCCGGCAGAGGCGATGGCGCGCTCAACGCAGCCATCCTTGATGAACAGGGGCAGATTGAAGACGGCGGAGGGGTAGCGCAGGGGGGTGGGGCCGTACCACGCCCAGTCGGTGACGGCGCCGCAGCCGTTGATATTGTCATGCAGGCCGCGCCCGCCGTCGGTAGCCCAGTGCTGGATGTTGCTAACCTCGAAGACGTAGGCCACGTCCACGTCGCCGACCTCCATGATCCAGTAGGCGCACGAGGCCACCGGGGCCACGGTCACGGCCGTGGTGGAGGGCGGCGAGGTGGACACGACCGTGGTGACGGAGGGGGTGCAGCCGCGCACGGGCGAGCACCGCGCGTTCTCGCCCGCGATGGTGCAAACCTGGCAATTGACGGTGGTGACCTGCTGGCGCGTAAGGATGCTGGTGGTGCGGCCGGGTCCGGGCAGGTCGTCGTAGGCGCACGAATTGCCGGGGACAGCCGTGTTGGTGCGGACCGGGAAGGTCGAGCCCGAGCACACACAGTACTGCGCCACCACGCCGTTGTCCGGGTCCTGGCCGAAGTAGCCGCAGTTGATGAACGAGGGCGCTGCTGTCTCGGCTGGCACCTCCGGGAAGGGGGAGCCCGTGACGTACGTGTACCCGAAGGCGCCGCCGCCGCCCAGCACCGGAGGTGGGCCGTAGGGGTTGTCGGGCTTCCAGATGGCGCTAGCTAGGGCGCTAGTCCAGGGGCACACGAAACGCGTGGAGGCCACGGTCGTGGTGTGGCCGGTCGGGGCGCAGGCCTCGACGGTCACGCAGGTGGTGCTCTCGCAGGCGCTGGTCGTCGACGTGCCGTAGTCGGTCACCGAGCAAACCACCTCGCAGTCGGTCACCGTGTGCGCGTCGCTACAGGACAGCCGGGTCGTTTGGTCCGTGTCACCGCCGTCGTCGCCGCACCCGTCGCCCAGGCAGGTGCCGCCGCCTGGGCAGCCCCGGCCGATGCAGCCGCAGATGCCGATGCACGGGATCTGCGGCTCGCAGTGGTTCCTACATAGGGACCCGCAGCCGATCATGCCCGGGAGGCACGTGGGCCGCGGCAGCCCGATGCTGACGTGCAGCGACAGGGGGAAGCCCGGCGGCGGGGGCCCCGGCGGCGGTCCCGGGTGCGGCCCCGGCCCCGGCTGAGGCCCCGGGTTGACGGTGGGCTGGACGACGCTGGGGTAAGGGCCGGGGCGGTAGATGTAGACGATGCCGGGCAGGGTGGTCGAGGTGGTGCCGGTGGTGGCCGTGGCCTGGCTCTCGGTGAGGACGCGGGGCGGGAAGATGACGCTGCTGGTGAAGTAGATGACGGTCTCCTGCACGTCGGTCCATTCGACGTTCCACACCGAGATGGTGTCGGTAGTCAGGGGTGGCAGCACGATGGTGGTGACGGTGGTGACAGAAACGTAGGCGGTCTTGGTGACGCTGCCGACCACCGTCTGCACGGACGGGTACAGCTCCAGCACCGTCTCGACGACGGGCGGCCACGAGATGGTCGTGCTGGTGGGCAGAATCCACGGCGGCAGCACGAAGGTGCAGGGCGGCTGGCAGGCCACGGTGGGGTCGGGCTGCTTCAGGATGACGGGATCGACGTAGACCACTCCTGAGCCGGTACCGATCTCGGTGCCGTTGCCGTAATAGCTGGCGTCTAGGTCCATGGCCCAGTCCGAGGTGCCGCCGAAGTGCAGCGACCGCGCCCAGCGCAGCCGGTTGTTGTACGTCTCCCGCGTCATGTACGACACCCACTGCGTGCTGTCGTACACCAGGACGTCCCCGGCCTCGTTGGAGAAGTACTGCTGCGCGTCGCTGCCGGGGTCCTCCAGAATCTGCCGGAGTTCCCAGTTACTGATGTAGCCGGCCGTGTCCGTACACTTGCCCGGCTTAGCCCCGCTGTCGGGGCCCTTGAACGTGCCTTGCCCTCATCGTTAGCATCCCTGGTCTTTACTACTCATGGAGTACTCGAGGGCTGGGCGGCTCACAGGAGGCGTCGTAGCAGCCGGGCTCGGTCATCTCGAAGCTGCGGCCGTAGAGCGCGAGGCCCACCATGATCTTGTTGGAGGGCACGCCGGCCTTGGTGATCATGGAGAAGGCCTGTTCTGTCTCGGTGCGGTTCACGTGCGAGCGCAGACAGTTGCCGCCGGGGCACCCGGGACTGCAACACCGTCAGCAAAGCTCAGAATAACCATCAATGGCCGCCGAGGAGGCGGAGGCATAATGCTTACTCGCTAAAGGCGTTGCCGTAGTCCCACTGGCCGTGGAGGTCGTAGGTCATGTAGATGATGTAGTCGACGACGCTAGCGATCTCGGCGATGGGGAAGCCCCGCAGGTACCAGAACGAGGCCGGTGCGGCGATGGAGATGGAATACTGGGGGGGTAGGGCCGCGCGCACCATCTTGAGGAAGGCCAGGTAGTTCGGCCCGTCCTCGGGGCTGCCGGCCGGGATGCCGGGGATGTCCGGGGCGCCGGGGTACTCCCAATCGAAATCGACGCCCTCCATGCCGTTATTCATGATGAACTGTGCAGTATGGGCCAGTAGGCCGCGTCAGACGGGGAAAGGACAGTGGAAGTAGGGAAGAATAGGAAGAACAGAAGGGGAGAAAGGAGGGGAGAGGAGAGGGGAGAATACGTTGGCCACGTTGTTGGCAAAGGTCTGGCGCTGGGCGTCGGTCACGCCCTGGCGGAAGATGGGATAGGTGGCCGGGCTGGTGGAGAAGGCCCAGCCGCCGAAGGAGAGGATGTGCTTGAAACCTTGCTTGGCCTTGAACTGGTTGAAGACGTGCTGCACGCTGCTGACGTCCACGTCGTAGCTGTCCGAGATGTTGGCGAACGCGAAGTGCTGCCCGTGGAATCAGCCACTCTCCCTGGAAATAACAGGAGTGGGAGCGAAGACGGGAGGGTGGCCCGACTTACCACGTGGGTATAGCGCGACGGAATGCTCTCGGGCTAGGATAGAAGATCAGTCGTCAGCGGGAGGCCCATCGTCAGAGGGAGATAAGGTCGATACGCACCCACATGTGCAGGCAGGGCCGCTGGGTGTTCCAGGCCTCGAAGTAGCCGATGCGGGCGAAGCTGTCGGGCGGCGCCGAGGTGACGATGTCGGTGCCGCAGTTGGAGATGCAGCCGTTGCTGCCGGGCTTGGCCGTGCCCGGATTGCCCGTGTCGGCCGGCGCGGCGGTGCAGAAGTCGGACGTGATGCCGCACTGGCCCCAGATGTCGCAGCAGGCCCGCAGCGGGCAGGGGTTGAGGTCGGCCCACGACGCCGGGTCCACGCCGGTCTCGACCTCGCCCCGGTGCGCCTGGGGCCCGCACACCGCGTTGGACACGCGCGAAGGGAAGGGCGGCCGGCCGGCGCTGAGGCAGATCTGCTGGCCGATCTGCAGATCCGCGCAGCCCATCCAGCCCCAGGTCTGGCGGTTGTTGTCTGTGATGCCCGCTACGCGCATCTGGTGCGCCTCAGCGATGGCCGCGCATGTGTCCCCCGCCTGCACCGTGTATGCGAAGCAGTTGCCATCGCGCGGCTGCGGCGAGAAGTCGGGCAGCGACCCGGCCGAGCAGCACACGTACTGGCCCACCAGCAGGCTGCCGCAGAAGTCGCTGCCGCCATTGAAGCCCTGCAGCGCGTCCTGGCTGACCTCGCAGCGCTGCGCCAGCGCCCAGCAGCCGTCGCCCGCCTGCGCCTGCACGTACCGGCAGGTGTCGGCGCCGTCTGTGCTGCTGCGGCGGTTTTTGTCGCTGCTGCTGCTGCTGCTGCTGCTGTTGCCATGACGGCTGCTGCTGAGCGCTATCGTGGGCGTCGACGCCCCCTGCGGCCACCAGCTGTCGCCGGCCCGGCCGCCCTGCAAGCACGCGCCGGTCGCCCACCCGGCAACAGCTGCCTGCACGGCGGCCACGTCGCCCCACCTGTCCACCACGACGCCAAAGGTACCGGCCTGCGTCGCGTTCACGCTGGTGCCCGCGCTCGCGTTTACGCCTGCCTTCACGCTCCCGTTCAGGCTTGCGTTGGCATTCAAACCGCACCACTGCACTGCTCGCCGGGCCGGGTGCGCGCCCTCCGCTTCGGCCAGGGCGCCCATCACGGCCTCCGCGCTAGCCACGTCGATGCCCGCGCCGACGTAGACGCCTGCTACCGCGCCCTGTCGGCTGGCGAAGAGGCTGCTGCCGGGACCTCCCGCCGCGTTGGCCGCCGCGTTGGCCGCCGCGTAGGAGCGGGCGAGCTCGGAGAGTACCGCCGAGACAGACGACGCCGACGACGCCGAGGCCGCCGAAGTGCCCGCAGCCCGGCCCGTGTCCGCGTCGCGCTCCGCGGCGTCCCACGAAACAGTTTCCACCGCCGCGCGCCTCTTCACCTGCGGCTGATCATCGTGCCGCTGGCGCGCCTGGACGAAGTCGGGGGTCCGCAGCGCTGCGTCCCCACCCGTGCACGCCCGCAGGCTGAGGTGGCCCCGGGAGTTGTCGGCCGCGTTGAAGAGATTCATGTCCAGCAGGACGGTCTTGTTGCAGCGAGCGAGCACCGAGAGGTCGTGGTAGTACGTCCACCCCGCCGGGTCGAGCCCAGCTGACGAGCAGGGAATGGGGCAGCGAGACAGAGCGGAGATAAACTCGGCAGACACGCCGGACAGAGCCGACGCCGCCATCACGAGGCAGAGGAACGAGGCATGGAGGCCGAACTTGAACTTGGGACGCCCCCGTAGAGCGGGAGCGGGAGTTGCAGGCGATGCCATGATAACGAGAGACCACAAAGCATTTGAAGCCTCCGCCTTATGCAGGGTCGCAGCACACGATAGTTCCCTCCAGCATCTGCCTTATATAGGTAAACCCAGCCAGGACATCCAGGACAGCCAGGACCGAGTAAGAACTTACGTCCAGGTACCTAGGTACTACTTGCCTGCCCGCACACATCGGATAGATGCCAACTATCGTGGGATAGGTGAGGAGACCTACGTGGTACCTACTAGGTACGTAGGCATCTACATCTCGGACGAACTCGGGCCTCGACTAGGGCCGTTCGCTCGACAGTTCGACGAGCAACCCGAAATTATTGTCTGCCTAGTTTCCGTTCTCCCCGACCGACGTTCCGTTGGAGTCAGACCGAGTCTATTGCCTTTTGATTTGTGATAAAGTGAATTATGTGGCGTGGACCACTCACGATCCAGAGTCGCTTTCAGTGCCCCTGTTCCAACAGACATCTCGAGGCGGCTGCCTTCTCCCCCCCCCCCCCCACCCCGCCTAGCATCGCCCTCAACCCCGACCTGCAGGCCGAGGCTATCACGCTTTGATTGACGGCAAAGTGTCTCTGCGCCCCGTCCACTCACCATCATGTCCCTTGCAGTTTTTTAGCGCCAACAGACAATGCTGTGCCCCCACGGCACGGCACATTCTTCACATGCTGGCGGATTGGCTGCGCCGCTGCTAAACAGCCGCTCGACTCGCGACACTCGTACGTGGGCAATTAGACGGCGCCTAAACCTCCATATTGCCCTCCCCGCGAGGCTGCAGCTGCCGCATCGCCGGCATCCGAGCCACGGAAAGCACATGGCGAACCTCGGAAAGGGGTTGACGCTCGGGGGGCGTTGATGTTTAAGAGCTCGCCACTGCCGGCACAAACTCGCTTCTCGAGCCTCCCTTTTTCGAGCCTGTGATGCAGGGCTTTCCCCCACTTGTCCTTCTTGCTATTCGGGCCCGCAAGGTGACCGTCACGATGATGTTCGCTGCCCGCGCCATCCTCGTCAGCCTGGCTCTCGTCGGGAGCCTGGCCTGCGTCCACAACTTACCTCGCCGTCGCTATGTGCCTCGTAACTTCATCGCTGAGGAGTACGTCCAAGTCCCCCCATTTCCTGTTCCGGTACTATATAAAGGCGAGCGAGCATTGGACGGACATATAATAATAAAACACAGCCGGAATCTGACCTGGCTGGAACCCTCTGCCGATCTACAGCCCAGGGTGTATCCCGAAACCGGCGGTCCCCTCTGTCGTCTGAAGTGCGGCGACCACAACACGTATGATCCCAACTTCGAGGCAGGCGGTTCCGGCGGCCCAGACAATCCCTTCGTTCTCAGACCCGCGGGGGAGTCGCGCCAGCTAGTCAAGAGAGTCTTCGAAGATGTGCCGCAGGAAGACATCGCTAGGTATCTCACCGAGGCCACGGACGGCCTGCTCACGACCAAAGTCAAGCCCCATACCAACCGCATCAATTTGAATTACCAAAGCGAGTTGCTCGTTCTTATTCTTCCCACTGCCCCTGAATGAACCGAACTGGGTTTCGGGCTGACCACTGCTCTTAGCGGAGCAAAATGACTACACCTTCGCCGCGCTCCGCGAATTTAAAAAGTTCGCCGGCCCCGACGGGCTGAGAATAGGTATTGAAGGCCTTGTAGGCTGCACCGTCGTCGCCGTCGTATCCAATCTCGGGGTGTACATGGTAAGTACAAGCGCCTGCCTGCCTTACTCTATCCACCTCCCACTTGCCACCTACTGACTTCCCTCGAACACGCCCCAGGGCCACTTCTACGAGAACCTGGCCTTTTCCCCGGACAGCAACGGCAACCCGGAACGGTACTTCCAGGAAAATTGCCTCAACATGTTCCTTAAAACCGGCCACACCTGGCGCACCAGAGGCGACAGGCTAGACCCGCGGCTGTTCATCGGCCCAGAGCAGCGGGCGCGGGCCTTCATCATGACGCCGCGCGCGGCGCCGCAGTCGCCCACGCCCGAGAACCCCAACCCGGCCGTGCCCGAACCCAACGCGCTGATGTTCCCGGACCACATCCGCCGCATCGCGGCCGTGCTGGACGAGGTGATCCCCGGCATAGAGGTGACGCTCTACAACTACAACACCAACTGGGTAGAGCCTGATCCTGATGAACCCCCGACATGGGAGGGCAAGGCCTTGTTCGAGTATGACCCCAACGGCGCCGGCCCGGGTCAGCCCAACTTCCGCCTCTGGTTCGAGATGTCCGTGGTCAACGGCCGCGATCTCCATATCATCACATAAGAGGTTGTGCGCTTTTCCGTACCTGCACTGTTTTACGCACGGCTTCCGTATGAGTACCTAGAGTAGTATTATTGAGAGGAGAGGGAATAAGCAAACACTAAGTCCCTGCTGCGTTCCTTTGAATCGGGTGGCTGCCGGGTACCTACACACGTAAGTCCAGGTAATTAATTTATCCGTTGGCCTGCCGCGCCAGCAGCGCCAACAGCACCAACAGCATTCCGCGGGCGCCTCCGCTTAAATGCACAGCTGCCTACGTATCTATGTACATAGGTACATCTACATGTACAGGTATGTAGTCTTGTACTCTTCCTCCTCGAACAGGTGCGGGGCTAAAACCTATAAACCTTAATCCGAACCTCCAGCAATGCCCGACCAGTACCTACCTACCCCGATACCATACCTTCAGCTTCCAGCTCCACGCCGGTACCTTGAGCTTAGTGCGCGTCCCTTCTACAGACATCCATGCATTCCAGCATGGCATCGCGGCTCGAAGCGCTCCACACCGAGCTGCTGGAGCTGGTGGTTGAACGGCTCAAGCTCAGAGACATTGCCTCTCTGCGGCTGACGAGCCGCACCGTCGAGGCCAAGGCCTCGGGGGGCAGTTTCAGGCGCTTCTTCGCTAGTAAGACGATCGACCTCACGACGGCGGCGCTGCACGACCTCGTGCGCGCGACGGGTCCGGGCCACTTGGGCTGTCTGCTGCGGCACTGCACCATCACCGGCATCATCCGACCCGACAAGCCGACGGCGCCGGACGAGAGCGCTGAGCACGTGCGCCTCCTGACCGAGGCCTTCCGCGCTCTAGGGAAGCAATCCCCGGGGCGCGCGCTCGCTTCGCTGTCCCTCACCGTCGACGTGCGCGCCGAGGACGAGGACGAGTTCGTCACGCCGCCCGAGTTTAACGCCTGGTGGGTGGTCTGGGACACCGCGGCGCGCACCTTTCGCGTCGCCATGACGGCGCTGCACGATGCGCGACTACCCGTCATCGGACACCTGGACCTTTTCGGCAGCGTCCGTGGTTGCAGCCTTGCGTCCGACGCCTTCTTCGCCTCGGTTTCGCGGTCCGCCTCGACCGGCGTCTTCGCATCCCTCAAGAGGCTGACCGCAAGCCTGTCCGTGCCCCTTGAGGCCTACTCGGGCAACGAGGAAGAGCCGCCGCTGCTGACCCCGGACCAATACCAGCCGCCGGAGCGTCTTATCCCGAGCCTCTTGCGCCTTCTCCCCGTCCTGGCGGAGCTGGAAAGTCTCAACTTACACTGGTACGAGCTCTGTGGCTTGCGTCCCGTTCCCGGACGGGCTGCCTTTACGTCGGCGCCCTCCTCCTCGACGCATCTAGAAACTAGCAGCAGCGGCTCTAGCGCCGCCATCCCACACCTTAAAGAATGCACCTTACGCGGGGTTTACGTGTCGGAAGGCGACTTGCTTCAGTTCCTCGAGGCTGTCCGACCCGCCGCCCTGACGCTGGAGTACGTCCACCTCCATACGGGGACGTACGCTCCCCTGTTCCAATACCTAGCCCGCAAGGACAGCCCCGTCGCGCGCTACTCCCTCGACGACTTGCACGAGAAGGTCCTCGGCCACTACCGCCTCTTGCACTTCAAGGTGCCGGGCCGGTCCAAGTTCCGCTACCGCCGCGAGGAGCCGGGGCCGAGCACGCTCCTGCGACAGGCTAGCCAAGGCAGGGGCGGCGAGCAGGGGGCCGTGCGCTACCACTTTGCGCACGCGGGGCCGATGGGATCCGGGGCGCACTATCGCTGGCGGTATTACAAGAGCGACGAGTTCGGCATGCCCAGTGTGAGGATGTACGACTTTGTCGGCCTGAACTATCCCCTGGTGCTGAGCGACGAGTCGCAGGACGGTAGCGCGCCTCAGTCCGATTAGGTTCTCAGGGGCGGGGAGAGAGAGAGGGGGGGAAGAACTGCCAAATCTATCAAGTCTCACAAGACTTTGTTAAAATTCATCACTGCCAAGGTTTATGCGCTGCCGCGACCCTAATCAAAAACTTGCCAGCCTCGAGTTCATTTGAGTTGTTTGGGCTTAGAGGTGAAGCAGTACTGTTTGATGGCGTCTTATGTGCCACAAGCACGCAAAGCCGGAGAACTCCCAACCGGTGACGCCCGAGAAAGAGGCAGGTCCCCCCGCATCTCGCTGCCCGGCTTCATACTCCTCTTGGCCGGGCGACCCTGCCTCTCCGGCCATGTCGTAGCTGGAGCTTCCAGTGGCGATTCCCGTCTTGACCCAACGAGGAAGGCACCACCGAGGTACCTCCGCCCCTCTCCGTTTTCGAACGCGTTCCGTCCGGCAGAGTTCGTCATCATCCCGCACTTTGACATCAAATCTTCGCGCAGGAGGGTAGGATTGCCCCGACAGCAGCCACCGTGATTGGCCCCCGGCTGCTCACGTCCGCGCTATCGACAACATGCAATTGGGCGCGGTATCCAGATGGCCTGCTTTCGCGGAGGCATGTCGTTATGCCACAGCGCCCGCCGCTCTCCCCGGTCGAGCCCAGTAATATTAAACGGAGGGGAGACCATAAATGGAGGGGAGCCAGCCAGCAGCGAGGCGGGTTCCGACCGAAGCCTCGTCCTCCTCTACCTGCTAATACGTTCTCTCCGCTGACGGACGCACGGGACACACGGGACGCACGGAATACACGGGATACACAATGGGCCAGCCGGTAGCAGAGTCGGCGGCTGTGGTAACGGCGGTACCGGCCGTGGCGACCGAGGCCACAGAGGCGCCGGCGGGCAGGCGGCGCCGCGACTTCCGCTCCTTCATCTGGGACACGGACACGCACCTCAAGAGCGCCGAGGAGCGGCGGCTGCTGCGCAAGCTGGACTGGGCCATCCTCTCCATCGGATGCCTGGGCTTCTTCATGAAGTACCTGGACCAGGGCAACCTGGCCAACGCTTACGTGTCCGGTATGCAAGAGGATCTGCGCATGCTGGGCAACGAGTACACCTACGCCCAGACCGTCTACACCTGCGCCTACGCCGCCATGCAGGTCCCTAGCACCCTCGTCATCCAGCGCGTGCGCCCCAGCGTCTGGCTGGCCGCCATGGAGATCGGCTGGGGCGTCTGGACCTTCGCCCAGGCCGGCCTGCGCACCTCTGGCCAGCTGTACGCTTTCCGCTTTCTCGTCGGCTTCTTCGAGAGCTCCTTCTTCCCCGCCCTGCTGTACGTCCTGGGCAGCTGGTACACCCGCACCGAGCTGGCTAAGCGCGTTGCCCTCTTCCACATGACCGCCCCCCTTGGCACCGCCTTCGGCGGCTACCTGCAGGCCGCCGTATACGAGAACCTCGACGGCGTTCAGGGCCTCGCCGGCTGGCGATGGCTCTACATCGTCTGTGGGGTTCGTGCAGGCACTGGCCTTTGCTTTAATCCCTTTGCTTTCTTGCAGTTGTTCCGTCAGACGCTAAGCGTTGATTCTAAACGGTGATTGACAGTGTATGACCGTGCCCATCGGGCTTGCAACCTACGTCTTCCTCCCCGATACGCCCTACACCACCCGCGCCTGGTATCTCAGCCCGAGCGAGCGCACACTGGCCGAAGAGCGGGTCAGGAGGGCGGGCAAGGCAGCGCCCGCGAACATCACCCTGGCCACGTTCAAGCGGATCCTCTCCCGATGGAGGTGGTACGCCTTTACCATCGGCTACATTGTGGGTGGCCCCCTACACCCCTATTTCCGCCTCCAGTCCCGGCTCCGGCTCCAGTTCCAGTTCCAGCTCCAAATTTTACCCCGTCTTTCCTCCTGCCTTCTCTCTTCCTCCGTACTGATCGCGAATATCCTCCTGCGTCTAGCTGTACGGTGAATCGTGCGGTGGTAACGGCTACTTCGGCATCTGGCTGAAGGCGGAGAATTTCTCTGTCGTCGACCGCAACCTCATACCCACGGGGACATCGCTGATCTCTGCTTTCTGCGTCGTCCTATGGGGCTTCCTCTCCGATTACACCGGGAGTAGATTCGCTTTCGTCCTCATACCGCTGGTAAGCTAGCTGTCGCTCACAGCCCATCGCCGACTCGTCCGCGAGGGGCAACAGTAAGAGTACAACTTCTAACCGTCGAGGACTTTACGCAGGTCTTCGGGCTTTTACCAAACGGCATCCTTGCTTTCTGGCCGGCGAGCGTTCCACTGAAGGAGTTCGCTTTCTTGACGGTTGGAGCACAACTCATGACGGCCGTCTAGTATGTCTACCCATCTCTATCATTACATGTCCGCCGCACAGAAGCTTTTGCCGTCTGGTGTGACTGGCGGCTGGCTAGCTGACAGTACCCTCTTCTCCAGCTACTCATGGGCCAACGAGGTGTGCGCCGACAACAATGAAGAGCGCGCAGTCACGATTAGCAGCATGAACGGCTTCCAGTACGCCGTCGCAGCGTGGCTTCCTATCGTGATCTTTCCGCAGACGATGGCACCAACTTTCCGTAAGTAACACTGAGACTTATCCGCTCGAGCACTCAATTACAATAATTACCTACCTACCTACCGATCCAGTTCTAATCAGAAGATATGATATCCATTTTATCCGGTTACTAGGCTACGGCTACCCAACTACATTCGGCCTGGTAGTCGCCTCTATCATCGCCGCCGTTGTCATTCAGCTCCTAGTGATACGGGATCGCCGCCGGGTGAGAAAGGCAGCGGCGAACGTCGAGGGGGCAGCCATGACGGCAGAGACTCTTTCCAAATTCAAGGATGGGGAGAAAGATAGCGACCTTGACAGGCAGACGCCGGCCCCAGTCAACGACAAAGATGCCTAGGTGCTGGCCCCAAATAGCCGGCTGGGTAACCGTAATACGTGCCGGGAAGGTAGGTGCCTAGAGCTGTATAGCTCAGGTTCCGCTTATGATCTTCCACGGTCTCAAAGTTGTTGGACCCCTCTTCCTCCTCTTCCCTTGAGAAGCGTGCCATGCCTAATCCCTCAGGGCTCCATTTGCGTGCCTGCCGGATAGTCCTCCTACCTACCTACCTCTATATGTAATGATAATGCACGTTGCTATTCCAAGTGATTCTAACCCTAACTAGGAGAGTGGTCTCGCTGGTCCGTATCTCAAGGAAAAGTCTGCGCGTCTAGCGTGTTGCTCTCTAAATGGGCCGGCCCTCCATTGGGGCCCCTGCCATGGCCTGATTTAGGCTGCCCAGAGCTGAGAGGCCGAAAAGCTCTGAGAGGCCTCGAGCCGGCCGTGCCGGATAATCAAAAAGTCAAAAAATCAAGTTAGGGGGTTCTGAGCAATTGGCCAGTCATGATACAACATCCACATTAGCACAAGCCATTAGATTTACTTCTCATTAATTACCTGACTTCAAGGCCCCCAAATCCTGTCGAATTTTAAGCAAGTAGGTGAAGTAGCTACCTATTAGCAACAGTAGAGAGAAGCTCTATTTTGCCCCAACAGCCTCTATAACAGTATAAATCTCATCCTTCTTCTGTTTTAGTTTCTCGCTCCTTGAAGGACGCGATTTGATTGGCGGAAGCAGATCTCCTGGCTTCGGATCCCAGGAAACGACATCTTCCACACTCCTCTGACACATTGCCCCTCCTTCCCTTCTATGCTGAATCCCCTAGAGCGGCTTCCCGCTTTGCATGAATACAACGACACGATGCCTCTTGCAAGGAGTGCACCAGCCGTAGAGTTCAACGCAATGCCTGCGCCCAAGAACCTGTAGCTAGTAGCATTGCTTGGTGCGAGACCCTGAGACGCAGACAACGTTTTAGGAGCGAGTGATGCTCCTTGGACTAGAATGGGCATATTGGCTGCGGCAGCTGAAGCGGCTATACTGTAGTGAAGGAATGCACTTAGTGCTGTAATCAATGTGATAAAGGAACTCAAGGCTGAGATGGCTTTGTGTGCTTAACACATGTAAATCCTTATGACGGCAGCTAATAGTGTAGACATCGCCCTGGCGGCACATAAGGACGGCCTAGAGAAAAAATGAACTGAAATAGTGGTAAACAGGCTAGTATGGTTTGCTTAAATGCTTAGTAGCATTAAGAGGGCCGTGATATTACTCTTAGGTGGCTTATAGAAGCAGGAGCTTAGTGTACCAACAACCTTATTGCTTATAGCTCTAGGATTGGTTAGCTAAACCATAGTGGTAGCAAGCTAAAGGTTAAGAAGAATTGCGAAAGCCTCTAAAACCATAGTACTTTTGCCTATAAGCCTGCCATAGGCTTTAGCAAAATGAACAGCGCTTATGCAAATAATACTGTTAGAGGCTGGTGTCACAGTCAACAATAGCATATGATATAATGAGCAGCTTGTAAGAGGCCGGTTTCATGGTCGGCAATAGCATATGATATAATAGGCAATTAGAGTGCGGCAATAGCGATTAGCTTGATTTGACGATGATTTATGAGCATGAAAATATGAAGTGATGTGCATAAGTTTAAGTTGCTTAATTTTAGCAAAAGCCGGAGGCGAAGTCTTCTCGTAGCTTATGGTTGCTTGGAGCTAACCATGGCTGCCTAGCCTGGCTCGATAAGATAAGAAGCTACCGCTCAAGCCAAGGGAGGTAATGGAAGGTTGAAGCCAACAATAAGCATTGCTAATTAAGCCAAAGCCTATAACAAGCCCGCAGGCAGAAGCATCACAATTTTAAAGATTTTTTGCAATTCCCTTCAATTTTAGCTTGTTGCTACCGCGGTTTAGCTAACCAATCTTAAAGCTATAAGTGATAAAGTTATCCTTTTTACAAGGTCCATTAGGATTTCCATTTAACAGGCACATGCTGCTGCCTCGTTTGCCAGGTCTTTTAGCGCATTTCTCGCTACATCATGAGTTAGGCTCCAGCGTCCTTATCCCAGCCTATGTTGTAGCCAGGGCCTTTGCCCTTAAGCATAGTGCATTCTTCGCTTTCAGGGCGTTGTCGGTGTCCTAGGCCTAAGTGCTTAGCAGCACCACCAGCCACGAGTTCCTAAGAGCGGGCATCGCAGTAACTTCCACGGCTGGTGCACTCCCCGCAAGAGGTATCATACCATTGTTTTTGCGCAAAGCGCGAAGACGCTTAAAGGGATTCAGTCTGTTAGAGGGGCCGGCGAATGGTCTTCTGGTCTTACTTCCGCGCCCAACAATACCTCTTCATATTTCCTTCTCCCCCCCTTCCTAGCTAGTTCCTGACGACTCCCTCCCCCATAAGCGCAGCCACAGCCGCAACCAGGATATACAACCTTTAATAATCAAACCATCTCCATTGGTTCGCCTCCCATTTCTCACCAACGCCGTCCAAGCACAACAACAGGCTGAGCTAGGGAAGGCGAGAGGCTCCTGGCGGTCGCCAAGGCTTCTTCGGCGGGGCCTGTCCTTTTCGCCGATCCGGGCTTTTCGGCTTCTGTCGGCTCTGTTGCGCGGTCGGCGTAGCATTCTTCGGTGTGTTTGCTGAAGCCTGCCTGACTGGCAATTGAGCGTCAGGCCCTGTGCTTGGTTGCACTCGCTGAGACGTCTTCGATTGTCTAGACTTCTCCAGAACGGTAGAGTCCTAGTCCCGTTTTGGAGTTTGGTCGACTTTAGGTGAAGGCTTCGTCTCCGCCTCTGACGTTGAGGCTGTAGAAGGAACGGCGGTAGGAGTGGGACTAGTGGCGGTAGCGGTGGCGGGAAGGGGGGCAGAGGCGGTGACGGGAAGGACGGCGGCAGAGGCGGAGAGAGTCTGAACCGCGTCGTGTTCCTCTTCTTCCCCTTCCCCCCCTTCCTCTTCCTTCGCTTCCTCCTCTTCTTCTTCCGCGTAGGGAAAGTAATCACCCTCTAGCCGAGAAAAGAAAGGGTAGGAATCATCGTCGTCGTCATCATCATCACCACCAGGAAAGTCCGGAAACCCGGCGCCACCAGCCATTCCCCGAATCTGGATGCAAGCCCATTGAAGGTCCAGCATCGCCTTCATCTTGAAGGCGTCTTCAGTGGGTAGCTTTACAAGCTTCGCCAAACCCGAAAGAATTGGCCGGGAGGTAACGCTGTCTCCAATGGCGATAACGCCGCCGTTCTGAGGCGCAGTGGATGCGGCATTGTCGGCGTTGATGGCGGCCTTATATTTATCCACCAATGCCTTTCCCTCCCCGTCGTTGTCCCAGTCCATAATCCTTGTCCAAGGCTCATCTTTGATCTTTTTTCCAGACATCGTTCTGGTGGATGCCGCCACCGGCATCCAGCAGAATTGTATCCGCACGTAAGACTCTTGTGTAGAGCCTGGAACAGGAACTAGGCCTTCGCATCTAAGCGCAAAAAAACCATCTCCCCACCACTTGTGAAGTTGCCGGTTCAGACAGAGCATGTTCCAGCTCTTATCTGAGGACGACTTAGTGGTTAATAGTTCCCATTGATCCCTTGGACTCTGGCCAGGCTGTGGGGACAAGAGATGTTTTGCATCTCTAATTGTGCGTAGTTTCCGGACATTAGACTCTGTTGAGTTCAGCGCAAACGGAACTATATGGCACACTTCTGGGTTGGCTGTGCTCGTGAAAATGCATTTGTCTCCGTCCCTATCAAGGCACTATAATAAATTTTATTAATAACTCTCAAGGTATTCTTTAGGTTGAGATATACGTACTGCCTGCCTTTGTGTGTTGTTACGGTGAGCCGCTTTGTCTGGCGTTGCTGGGAGTTTTCGCTTTAACGACGTAGGAGTAGTCGAGGTAGGTGTGCCAACGCTCGACGCGTTGTCGCCGTATAGATCACGTTGAAAAACTAGTTTTCGCTATTAGTACTTGTCTCTTTCTTATAAATAAAGGTAAAACATACAAATCCCCATGAATTTATTGATGTCGTTAAGCCAGAACTCGTTCATGGCAGTCGCGTGCAAGTTGTAAATGTCCACAATCTCTCGAAGATAATCCAATGGTAGCGTCATAACCACTGAGAACTGGAGCGCTGTAAACGTTTTGGGAAAGAACTTCCACGATACAAGCTTTCGAACTAGCTCAAGTCGTATTTCCAGCTCGTCTGCTGGGAGGATCTGATGCCGAGTTGTATAAATCGGCTCGTCTTCGAGGAACTTCTGCAGCTGCTCGATGGCACCAGGCGTTGTTGACTGTGCATCAATGAAAGAGTTGAGGCTGTCGTGCATATTCTTACGACCGTTTGCGTCCAAAGCGCCGTGTGTAGCCATCTATTCAAAACTTAAGTAAATGAAATTCATTCTCATGGATCAAGGAACGGAGTAACTTTACCTTTTAGATTGGTTCGCCCGATCTGACGTCTCCTGCTTCGCTTCCTTGTCGCGCTCGGTATAAACAACCCAAACCCTCTCACCGAAAAAGCAACGCAACCAGACAGAAAATGTCGCTTCCGAACTGGTCGATGCAACACGACAGGCTTTCGCTAAATCAACTGTTGGATATTGATACCGAACCAGACAAAAGATGTCGCTTCAGAACTGAGCGACACTACAACAAATAGACTTCTACTCGGTCAACTGCTAGGTGGTATAAATACCCGACAAGCCCACCTCAAAAGAGGAAAAGCGCCCGGCAGAAGACTTCGTTTCAGAACTAGACGATGCAGTGCGACAGGCGTCCACTAGATCAGCTGCTGGTTGGTGAAAATAACCAGACAAAAGACGTCGCTTTAGAACTGAGCGATGCAGCGCGACAGACGTCTGCTAAATTAACTGCTGGGCGAGCGAAAACGGATTGGGGACGAACCGAGCTGGGGAGGAAAACGATTGCTAAAAACGTAGGAAGGGAGAAATGACACTGCACCAAGACGCGTGAGTTGTAAAAAGGATGGAGGATCCTTTACTGCATCTCTTTCTTTTTGCCGGACAACCCCACTTTACATGGAGGCTCCTATTGGCTCCCAGTACCCTGAAAGTGTCCTGCCAAATCGGTCCGTGCACGCCATCTGCTTGGCACGTAACCAGCTGATTGTCACGTGCCATACTCCGTATCGTATCAGCTGTACACCGAGACCACAACACGTCTATGGATAGAGCCTCCTGCGTCACTGGAGCGACCCCTTTTTCGATGGAACAACGTGACTACCCGAGGTCGTTTTCGACGGGAATTTCCGCTCATTAGAGGGGGCGAATCCCAGCCTACACCATCACGCGGCTGCCAAGCACACTGTCCGCTGGCCGTCCCTGCGTCATCAAGGCTGGACCATCTTCCTCCGCTATTATTTTTCGACCTCTCAAACGGTGCCCTCTGATTGGCCCGTTCAAGCGAAAGATCATATACCCGGCCTACGGCCGAAAAACCTCATAAAGGACCACGATGGCCTCCCAGGCCACGCCTCTGGTAGGCTTTGGAACGCCTATTCGGCCGGCCAGCCAGGCCGGCCAGGCTGTAGTCACGGACCTGAACACCGGCGAAACGATCAATCCGGGCACCGGGACTATTTTAGCCCGGGCACCTCGAAAGAGGCCTCGCCAGGCTACCCCCGGCGCCGGCCCAACGCCCTTAAACCGGGAGGCTGCGGTTAAGGCCGCTACAGCCTCTCTGGCAGGCGCCTTAGGAACCGGCCCTTCTAGGGCTAGCCCAGGGCCCTCCATCACGAAAACGGTGCACACATACCTAGTAGCCGTCGATAACGAGCGCCAGGCCCTTACAGAGGTAGCCCTGGCTGCCTCTGGCGCCCTCGATGCGGGCCTCGCGGCCCTCCCGGGCACCTACGGCAAAGCGGTTCAATTAGTGGCCGATTCGGTGGACGCGGCCCTTAGGGCTTTGCTTCCAACAGCCCTGAGCCGGCCGCTAAAGCCCTTAAGACGTGGGCCCAGGTGGCCTCTTATTCCAATAAGGCTAGGCCTACAGCTAGCACAACGAAAACCGGCCGGCAAAGGCGAGGAAGAAGAAGGCTGCAGCTGAACTGGCTGAACCGGCTTATAGATGCCTCTTTCTCCGCCTTTCTCCAGACCACAAATGGCGAGGCCTTTCTGCAACTGAAATGAGGCTTCTCTTAGTAGATCGCTCAGAGGTAGGCTTGGAGGGCCTTTTAGAAGTGCAGGCCATTCGAACCGGCTAGGCCCTACGGTTCAGCAAACGGACAAGGGCTACCTTACTCGAAACTCCACCTCCGTTCCTAGCCGGCCTTCGGCTAGAAGAATCAATCACCTGGTACTCCTACCTAGTAGCTCAGGCACCAAAGGTAGTAGCTGGGAGGCTACGGCCGACCTAGCTGCTATAGAAGCCAAGGCCCAAACCGGCTTTGAGCCGATAGCCTGCAAGCCCTTGAACCACCAGCTGCTTAGCTCTTTAGAGGACTAGGTAGTGTCATTCGCTAGACCAGTTAAGCCGTTCAAGCTGTTCAAATCAAAGTTGTCAATAAGGCTATATAACCGGCTAACGGCTGCACAATGCACTAAAGCCTTCGGTTTGCTGCACCTGCGGCGAGCTTTACAAGGACGAAGGCTGCATAGCCTTTAACCGCTGTGCCAACTGCTTAAGCCCTTATAAGGCTATGGACATAACCTGTCCAGTAAGGCCCAAGCGAGAAAACGGCCGGCTAGTTTGTTTGACTAAAAGTTAGCTAAAGGCTGTTCGAAGGCTAAAAGTCGCTCAATATAAAGCGGCCAGCCCCACTACCTCTAGCTCAGACTGCCGAGCCTCCACCTCTTCCTCCACGGCCTTGCCTATGACTAGCGTTGTATCGACTCCTATGCGGGAAGAAGGAGGTCCTAGGGCCTCGACTACATCGAGTTTACGGCAGCAGGAGCCTAAAGACACCTCTCAAGCAGCCGGCATTGCTAGGGCTTCTCCTAGACGGTTTTATATCTAACCTTCTTCTTTTTTCTTGTAAAGGTTTTTGGAACAGGGACGGCATCACGGCTTTATAGAAGGCCGATCTCCTTTGTCAGTGAAAAGGCTTAGGTCGATAGAAACACAAGGACCGTCCGTTTGCCCCATGGGAGGCGCTTATATAGCAGATAGTCAAGGACACAAATATCAATAGCATAGCAAAGCTGGACCACCTCCTTGGAAGGCCTTGTCTTCTTCCGGAGGAGCCACGAAAAAAAGAGATACAAAAACGGAGTGCCACACACTTCCAGTCAAGGGGTAGCGAGGACTCAGTAGTTTTTTTATTCGTTCAGCCAATAATTTAAGATTCACCGACATTATAGAGCACCAGCCATCTGGCAGGTATGGGTGTCAAAGTAAAGTTAAGGGTATCATAAGCCGGCCATCCAGCTAGCCTGCTTCCTTTCCGGCGCCGGAAGTCGTCGAAAAAAATTGAGATTCTTCCTCTTCCCCCCTCTCTTTCCCACCTGGCCGATCCTTTTCTATGCTCCGTTTAGTGGTTTTCAGTTTCCACAACACAGAATACCTCGACGCCGGAAGACCCGTGGTTCCAACCTTTGATGCAATTGTGCCCTAGTAGCCACCTCGTCTTGTGGATGTTCAATCGATAACGCCCGTTCCCGTGGCATCAAAACATAAATGACTCCATGATTAAGAGCAAAGACGGCAAACAATACGGAATCGGAACTGGTGATCCCGGGGAACAATTTTGAAGCGAAGGTAAAAGACTGTGTGCGAGGCGATTGCGCGCCGTCCAGTGGAAACTGCTTTCTGCCCCTGTCCAGAGGCAGGCAATTTCCCGCCCCTTCCCAGCTCAGACAGAGGTAGATCAGGTGTCATTATCATCCAGTTCCAACCATTTGGACCAGTCGACACCCGTTCCGGGCATACCATTCGGAGACCCCAGTGGGCTCTGCTTGCCGAGGAGGCCTCCGTCAGTAGACGCGGCATGCGTCGGCGACGCGATGGAAGCAGACATCGGCGGCATAGACGCAGCCATGTGGAAATAGTCTTCCGGAGACGGCACAGCGTTATCATCTTGTTCGCCCATCAAGGGCGTAAGGCCCGTCCTCGCACCCGTCAGGGACGACCAGCCGCCGTCTGTGTCTCCTAGTAGGCCTCTGTCAGCGTTGTCGAGGCCCGGCGCGGCTGCTGCGTCGGGGTAATCCCCCCAGAGGATCCGCTTTACCTCTGGGGACATTTCCTCTGTAAACGAGGACAGCGCCGGTGCTGCTGTAGAGGCGCTCATACGTCCCGTTGAGCCAGGAATGATCGGTAGTTCGTGCAACACGCGCGACACTGGCTCGCTGAACTGCAGAGGCGGCGACACGCCCACGGCCGGGGGGGTGCCGTAGACCGGCGTCGAGCCACGAGAAAACGTCGTCCGCGGCGATGTAGCCGCTAGTGACGCCGCCGCCGCCTTTGCTGCTGCCGTATCGACCATGGAGTGTCGGTACATAGCGCGGGGGTGAGTGCCCATCTCGAGGCTGCGGGTAGCAGGCTGCGGGCTCCGGGGCGCCTTGAGGTTCAGCGGTATGGACTGGGAGCGGTCTCGATAGAAGGCATGGCTGCCTTGTAGGGGCCCCTCGGCGCTGGCAGGCACGGGAATCGAAACAGCAGGGTGTGGCGAGGACTGCGGTGGCGGATGGCGGGCGAGGTGTGGGAAAGCCGCGGCAAACTCCTCCTCTACCTGCTGCGCCTTGCTCTGCCAGTCCGCGTCGCCGGCCGCCAGATTGTGCAGGGCCAGGTTAGTGCTCACGTACGTCTGGACGCGGCTGTTGAAATCGGGCGAGTTCGTCTGCAGGTGTGCGACCTGTACATAGTACGAGCGCGGCAGGTCGTCGTCCTCTTCCTCGTACATCTCCTCCTTCACGACAATTTCCCGGCTGACCTTGAGGCTCTTTCCCGTTCGTCTCTTGTGGATCTCAGAGGCCATCTTGGCCGACTGGATGCGAGCTTCGATGCTGCGGTCCGTCCTCCTCGACGCGGCAATGTACGCGCGCTCCTGGTTCTCCTCGTGCGAGCGCTCCGTCTGCGGGGTCTGTTAGGCTCCGTTACGGCAGAAAGCGACCTTTTCCTCGTCCTCGCGTCCTTAAAAGAAATGCTCACGCTGGAGGGGGAAAAGAGACAGGCGGAGCCCATCCCATGTTCGGGTTTGCTAACCTTCCGTGGCTTAACCAACGGGTCGTCCGGCAGAGAGACCTTCATCCTCTTCTCTCCGGAGGCGGCCTTGGGCATCGAAAATGGACAGAGAGCCCTAAGACGGCGACGAGTAGGCGAGACGGAAGTTGGACAGTAAGTACCGGCTGCCAATTCGTTCTCGATCGCGGAAGGGGGGCGACAGCAAGCTGACGAAAAGTCGAGGGAACGAAGTGGAGTCGCGTCGTTTGGGGCTCGCAGCGCGGTTAGTGACTGGACCCTGCTGATCTCCCTCTGCTGTAAGATCAAACTGGGATTGCGAATGGGATGATGTGAGAATGGATATGGGAGCGAGAGAGGGTCAAGGGAGATGAAGAGAAGCGAGAGAGGGTGATGGAGGTTGCTGGGTCGAGCGGTATCGATCGCACTTATATAGCAGGTTGGCCGAAACGGGAAAATCCCGAGGAGGACGTCCCAAGGGACAGGCAAGCTGAAAACGGGAGGGGGCGGTCGAACAGCCATTTCCCCATGGGCTAAGGGTTTGTTAGGTAGGCGGGTGCTGCACAGGGTGCTGGGTTTGTTGCCCCTTCCCTCCTTCTGTCGCCTAGTGCGCTGCTGCTGTTCTACTTCTTCGCTCAAACCGCCGGTGGGATGCGTTTTGATCAGGACAAAGTAGTGGCGATCGATCTCGATGGAGCTGGGTACTAGGTTTCTATGTGTTGTCCGTTAAAGCGCATGCCGGCTGCTTGTACCCCCCTGGTCTATCCGCTGTGGCGCCGCCTGGCAGGTAGTGACCTGAGGGGTGCTATGTATCCTCCGCCCCGTCCGCGGTGCCCCACCGCTGTGGGATGCGCGTACCGCCCACATCGCCGGAGGTATCGTTTACGGCCTCCCACGCCCTGCCGCCGTGGATTGTGTAGGTCGATAATACCGCCGTGGGACTTCGGCCCGCGACCACATGTACAAGCGGGTGGCCAGGGTGCCCGGAAAGTCTAGGCCTTAGGGAGCCTGGAGCAGTGGGACCTGCACAGAGACCCCTCTTTTAATCCCTGCCGCCGTGAGCTCCTCCTTGCGGCGAATCGCCGTTGAAAGCGATCCTTCCTCTTCCCTCGAATACGGCCTGCGGAGCTACAGCAAATTCACGAGCTCTCCACTTTGCATCGAGCTCTCCACGGATCCGTAGATTCGTGGGATGTGCCCAAGCAAAGTACTCGTCGCTAGCATCCATTTGCACTCCTCCTTCGCTATCTCGAGCGTAAGCAAGAGCAGGCAACAGTATCTCAGTCTGGCGCTCCCGACTCCCACGTCGCAGGCCGCTGCCTGGGAGGCGGGAAAGCGTAGACACGGGGGAGCACGCTGACCGGTGTGTTTCTGGCCGTTGTCCTCGTGTGCTGCGCTCTAGTGGCTCCCCTTCGACGGCTTAGCCTAGGGGGGGACGACGGCTCCGGCAGAGCCAATGACGGACCTGTCCTGGCAACCAGCGCTTGCAGAAATCAAGAAAGTAGCGGTCTCACTGTCTCTCTGCATTGCACTAAATACCAAAGCGTACGAAGCGAACTACCTTGGTACCTACCGCCTGCTTGCCTAGTTACTCCGCAGACAAGTACCCTGCCCCATGCTGTTTTGGGATACTCAACCTCCCGCTCCCACGCTCCCGCGCTTTCGTGCTTTGGTGCTTTCGCGCTTTCGTGCTCAAACCTCAGTGCCAGCGTGCTTCTGAACTTACCGATCTCGGTTGTGGCATTGCCGGTTCGGTACTAGAAGCTTCTGTAAACTGGACTGTCTGCAGACCTGGGGAGGTCGTATGCCGCAAATTCTGCAACCCCATCGGAGGCTTTATCGCAACCTCCGGTCTCTTACCTTGGCAGCAACCCCCGCTGCGCACAGTTGAGGAGCAGTTTACCCAGTGCTCAGCAGGATGGTGGAGGGGCTGTGGAACTGCAGAGGCCGTGGGCTGTCGCTGCCGCATGACTGCCAGCCTGCGAAGTGGTCCTAGAGTTGTGCAGAGACGGGCTAGGTACCTTCCTTACCAGAGAGGTCCGGAGCGTTTGCCGCGAGATATGGGGGCGGCGCACTGCGGTCACCCGGGGGCCTGTGAAGGAAGAAGGGTAGGACAAATCACTTCGGAAAGCCTCCAGGCTGTTAGCCAGGGCGTATGCCATCCGCCGTAGTGGCGTATCCGGGTTGGGGGCTCGCTGCGAAGGGCCGGTCGCGTCGTTGGGGCGGGGAACCAGCTCCGCGACATGCTAAGTGCTTACCCTGTTGTGAAAGCTGCTATCATCTCGGGTATTGAGCGCAAGCTACTAGATTCTGAGTAGGTTACTGATCCGTCTACCTAGGCCGAAGGATACCTCAAAATTACGTCACAGCAGGGTCAGCGGCGAAGACGAACTCCGAACGGGGGGATCAAACTTAGGGGTCCTAGGCTGAGGGTCGTTTAATGGTCCGGTGTGCAAAGCTCTACGCCGGGGTAATCATGCCCTCCGTGCGTTACGCCGATCTCTGACTATGTGAATTGGTATCTAGGTGGGAGAAATCGGGTGCCTGAACGGCCCTCACTTGGGAGAAGAGAAGGGCTGCCCCCCATACGAAGGCCGGGAGTACCTCCTGAAGAGTACCTCCCTACCCCGTCCAAGCTCCGCCCACCACCCCTCCTCCTGCCCGCCAAACAGCACACATAAAAAAGAGCGGCGGCAAAGCAGCTCAGGTGATGGTAGAATTGACGTCACAGCTCGCTATGCTCAGCTTTGATGAAGCGGCTATAGATGGGCCGCGAGAAAAGGGAAAAAAGGAAAAAAAAAAAAAAAAAAAAAAAAAAAAAAAAAAGAAAGGCCAAAAGGTGAATGGCTAGAGCGTCCAGAGGCGGCGGAAGGAGGATGCACAATCCAGCGAGAAAACAGAATGGGGTCCTCGTAGTGGCTGCTGCCCGCATGTGCGGGATGGGAAATGGGATGGCCACCTGGCAGCGATGGAAAATTCCAGCGCGGCATCGTAAAGCAGAAAAGCAGGATCCTGGCCGGAGCAAGTTCTCCGGTGGGCTCCCGCACGCAGACAGCCACCTCGCCCCAGCAGCACAGGGCACAGTGTCGGCCACAGCGCTAGTAAGTACAAGCCGCTACAATATGCACTAACAGGCGCACTAACAGAGCCCGCCCGGAGCCCTGCTGCAAGTAGGTACCTAAACGGTGCCCCGCCGTGCCCGCCCGCAGACGGAGGGCTGGGCCTGGGCTGCGCGAACACTATGCCCGTGGCACTACGTTCGGCGCCAGACCGTTTCAGTCAGTTTGCGGTCCAGAACGCACCAGGATCGTCATCCCCCCCTCACCAGCCACATTAGCCCCCTCCAGTCCAATCAGAGCGCCTAGCAACCCCTCATGTGCCACAGCCCCTCGCATGGAGTCTCGCCCCCGGGAGCTGTGATTGGTCTCTCGAGGGTATGACGATGTGTGGACGGCAACAGCGCTCGCAGCACGGCATTTCCTGACATTCCCATCTCGGCCGCCCATGGCATTTCTTGTGTGCTCGGCACCCATTTTCCATGGACACGCCAATGGATCCCGACCAGCAACGCGAGCCCTCCGCCCATCCATCTTTGGGCACCGAAGAACGGTACAGACTACAGAGTGCCTGCTAGTCCGCCCTTGCGCCATCCGTGCCCCCGTGGCAGCCACCCTCCATGTTATAAGTACCGCTGCCATGCACAACAGTGCGCTAACTGGTGTCGCGTTGCAATATCGAATTTTGCGCCCCAGCAGATTGGCCCAGCTCTCCTCTCTTGTGTTCTGTCGGCTCGTCTCCCGAGAGCCCCGATTTTCATTTTCAGTCGTGCTACACCGATCGCTTACCTGCGCATGCGGAAAGCAGGATTTTGCTTTGCTTTGGCCCGTCATGGCGAGGTAATTAATTGCTGTAGCCCCCGAGATCGTCCACTCGTCCAGGATAGCGCGTTCTGTTGTTGCCCCTCGCCGCGGGGGCTGCGGCGTCAAAGCCGAGCAAACCCCTGTCCCATGGAGCACTTCTCCCGCGGAACACCGCTATGAAACACTGCGAAAGACAGACGTGGGCGGCCCCGGCTCCTTCTACGTCAAAGTTTCGTGATCTGAGGAGCTCTTGCGGAAGCGCATATGTCGCGAAATGGCCCCCCCTCCCCCTCCAAGGCAAACCGGCTGTCGAGGCGTACGGGTAGTCGTCCACTAGGCGTTAACCCCTCCTCTATCGGCCTCTGTCCTCTTCCCCTTACGCCGGCGGCACATTAGCGGGCACACCGCAAGTCACACCACCATACCTAGCAGTCGGCACGCAGGCACGCTAGGTTATCCAGAGCCTTAGCCTGCTGCTCCTTTCCCATTTACAGTGATAATTCCGAGGGATTGCCTGAGCGTCTATCGTCATGCGCTAACCGTAGGCAGTTGCTGCCGGCAGCTATCGGTGGAGGTAGACCCGTCCACACAAACTTCCCGCTGCCCAGTGGGATAGAAGGGGCTTCAGCCGAAGCCGAAAAGCCTTCACATGGCACAAACACCGGGCTTGATCACGTGTACTAGCCCCGAGGCCCCATCGGAGAGGCCAACACCTTCCTGAGAGGATCCTTTGGGCTTGACTTGAAACCCGTGGAGCCATGGCGCCATTTCCCTAGGGGTAAATTGCAGATTCTTCCGAGGTACTCAGGCCCGGATCCCTTAGGCCTCGTTGTCGACGTTTCGATTGAGCTTGTAGTGCACAGTCGCGTGAAGCCTCGTCTTATCCTGTGCCGTCCGCTCCAACCTACGGGGTCCTTGTCGAGAGTGAAGGACGATCACACGTACAGTGCTAAGATCCCTCTCCCCTGGCGGCACGGTATTTCGGGAAATGCCTCTAGAAAAGGAAAAAGAGCAGGACATTTCGAGGGATCGAATCCCCTTTGTGCTTGTCCTCGGTTGTTTGTCGTTGGCTGTCAGCCCTAGGATCTGATGCTAATACATGACATGGGGCAAGGTAGGTAGTTGCGGGCCGATTCTAGTGTCGATGACTGGGAAATTTTCCAATAGCGCTGATGTTTCGACTACCGTGCCGATCGCTTATTTTCGATCGTTTACACGGCGATGGCTCGATGTCGTCGCGCCAAGGAGCATAGGCGACCTCCAGCCAAAGAACCGCCACCGCGGCATACTCCGCTAGCGTCGTTGTGCGAGTTCGATGAGCCGGAGAGCTTGAAGAACATAGAGCTACTCAATCCCTCGGCATCCATCCGGCCGTATTTCTTGGAGCACCGGTTCCTATGTACCTTTACGGCGCCTCGCCGAGCTGCCTGCCGGCGCATCTCCTTGACGGGGGCCTGTGTTGACGATTTCTGATCCGCGTGCTGATACCTTACAGCAGAGGAGATCCTCGCTTAGCTGGAGAACCGACCCTAACCGTCATCATGAACGCAGTAAATCCTTCTCTTGCCTCGGGTCAGAGGAAGACGAATAAAGCGAGCTTGTGATGACTGCGTAGGCCAGGGGTTCCCTGATGCCTCCTGAGGGCCAGCTCGATCTTGAGGAGAAGCCCTCGCTTATGGAAACAAGGAGGAGTGCCCAGAAGGAGTGCCAAGGTGCCGAGGTACGGAGGATGATTACCTTCGTTTAGCTGATTGGTCGCCCAACGCCGACGCGTTTCCCGAACAGAGAGGTAATGGACTGGCTGCTATTCCGAGAAGGCGGCAGGGAGAATCGCGAGTGTCGTAATTATCAACAACGTCGCGGTGATTCTCGCATGTTCACCATGCATCAATCTGAGGATTTTTTTGGTTAATTTTACTGCTAGATCGTCACCGCCTGTCCAGGCTCGCAGGCTCGTAGGCACGTGGGCTACCGGGGTCGGCTTACGGTGTAAGGGTTGGTTGAATAGTTGGCTTATGCGCGGCCTTCCATTCCCTCCGTTAAATTAAAGAGAGGGGCAACTGGCCGCGAACCTGGGGGATCATGGGTTCCGGGTAGGATGACTGGTTCCGGAATGCGGCGGGAGGTTCTGGGACGGCGCTGCGACTCGACTCAAAAGGAGAGCGAGCCCAAGGACCGTCGACACAACCTGTTCTACGAAGCGTCTATAGCCCGCATGAAGCCAATGTCGATCAACATGAGCTCGACCAACAGCACCTTCCAGCCGCGAGGGGCGATACGGTGCGATCCTGAAATCTGGGCGGCCCTCGCTCCCCTCGCGGGGCAGAGGCCGGTGATCGAGGACGTGGACATGCTGCGCGACTACACGAACAAGATGAACGGGTACCTCGCCCGCGTAGAGGGGCCCGTGCCCGACGACATCCAGGAGACGCGCTTCGAGACCACGGCCGCCGACGGGACCACCGTGCGACTTCTCCGCTTCGCCACCGCGGAGCACATAGCGGCGGCGGCAGCGGCAAAAGACGTGAAAGCCGCGGAGCTGCAGCCGGCCGTCCTGGCGCTACACGGCGGCGGCACGATCGCGTGCTCGGCGGAGCTCTACGCGCCTGAGTGGGCGCGGCAGACGCACGCGACGGGCGTGCAGCACTGGGGGGTGGACTACCGGCTGGCGCCGGAGCACCCGGCCCCGGCGGCGGTGGAGGACTGCCTGGCCGCGGTGCAGTTTCTGCAGGCGCGCGCTGCGGAGCTGGGCATCGACCCGGCGCGCATCGGCATCGTGGGTAAGAGCGCGGGCGGTGGGATCGCGGTGGGCGCGGCGCTCCTGGCGCGCGACCGCGGGTTGACGCCGCCGCTGGCTAAGCTGGTGCTGGTCTACCCCATGCTGGACGACCGCACCACCACGCGGCTGCCGCCCGGCGGCGAGGGCCCCGTCGCGCCCTTCCTCACGTGGACGGCGGGAGAGAACGTGATCGGGTGGGAGGCCTACCTCCACGGCCGAGACGGAGGAGGAGAGACGAAAAAGGCCGCCGGAGAGAAGAGAGAGGAGAAGAAAGAGGAGAAAGACGGCGGCGCGCGGGTCTCCGACTCCGACTCCGTCTTCGCGATCTCTCCGTATGCGGCGCCGGCACGGGCGGCGTCGCTGGCCGGCCTGCCGGACACGTTTCTCGAGGTCGGCGCGCTGGACCTGTTCCGCGACGAATGCGTCGACTTCGCGAGTCGCCTAGCCCACGAGGGCGTCGAGATCGAGTTCCACCTCCACGCCGGTCTGCCGCACGCGTTCGAGATCGCGGGTCCCACGGAGGCTTCGCGGATTTCCAGGAGCCTGCGGAACAGGGCGCTGAAGAGCATCTGATCGGTTAGCAGAGAGATAAAGACAGACCCGTTGGGCAAGTAGGGGGGAGAAGATGGGGGGACCAATTCGGGCCATCGTTTGTCGCGTGTCGACGGTTGCTTAGGTAGAAAATCGAAGTCTCTCAGGTCCATCCGCGGACAGCCCGTCCATATCGCGGTGCACATATTTCATGGATCTGGATACGCGAAATGGGATAGTTGGTACTTACTCCGTACCTTGCCTGGGTGGGTTGACGATGGGGGCTGCGCCTCGCGGCGGTAGCGCTGAAGATGGAAGCTGCTTGGCGAGCTGGCAGCTAGGATCATCCAAATTTAGCGCTGATAGAGAGCCTTACAAGTAGCTAGCATAGTGGGTCGGTCTACCCTTCTCCACCAAAAAAGCCCCGAGAAAGCCGGTGCATCGCTGGTGTTCATCCCATTCTTCTTCGGCAACGCTGCCCCGGACTCCATCTTTCGCTTTCTTTTCTTCCGATGTTGCGGCGTGTTGCGAGCTGGAATTGAGCAAGGCGACATTGGGCAAGACGCACAGCGCGCAATCGGCGACAGCTCGGGAAAAATAACGGGCTTCCGAAACTCGGGCGGGCGTGTGTCAGCCTTCGATGGAGTCCTGTTCCGTCATACCCGGCACAGGTCCCATCCGAGCTGCCTCCATTCTCCGTGCTCGTGAGGCTCTCTCTCTCCACGGCAGCGCTTGTAGTCCGAGCCCGCCGCGGAAGCTATCGGCCACCGGCGAGGCTCTTTCCTCACTCCAGCTGGAGAAATTGCCTGCCCGTCCCCGTGCAAAACATCGCAGGAGGGCAGGGGATCCCAGGGGTCCCTCATCCACTTAAAGCTCAGCCGCAGCGGCGTGCTGGACCGCGCTTGGCTGCAACCAGAGGGGCCGGATGCTTACGATGGGGCCAATATCCCGTCGTCGCTCCAATGAGAGCGGCGGTGGCTGACTAGCCCTACGCCCAAACGGGCAGATGGCGCGATGCAGACTCGGTGCCCCGAGGCTGAATCGCTGCCAGCGGGAGGGGGACACGACGATGCTTGTTGGTTTGGGGACCGGACCCGTCTGGGGTCTGTCTGGTCTGGCTGAGCTGGCTGGTCTGGTCTGTCCGCAGCCAAGCCCATTTCCCTTCCGTTCTTCCCTTTTCTCTTCTCCCTTTCGCCCGTCCGACGTTCTTGGCTGCCTGCGAGCGTTGTTGAAAAGCCCCTCGTTCTGCTTCCTTCCCGCGCGTCTATTCCAAGCGCGACCCGCAGAGTACGCCGGTAAGCTCCAAGAGAGGAGCCGCCTTTTTTTTTTTTTTCTCTTTCTTTTCCCCGTCCTTCCCACGCGATCCGGGCCAGCCCCGCTCGACGCCGTCCGTCGTCCTGCATCGTGCGAAACCGGCCAAGAGAGCAAGAGACGAGGATGACGCTGTAGACGGCTTCCGATCTTGACCGAACAACCGCAGCCTGTGGCGGGCCTCACCGCTGGGCGCGAATACCTTACGGATCTAGGTACCTATCAGCACGAAGGCCTCTCTCCCCCCACTTCAGCATGGTCTATCACCGCAACCAGGCGCAGTTCGACCGCGCGAAATGGCGCAAGAGGGTGCTGTTTCCGCTGTGGACGGTGCAGGTGGCGGCGCTGCTGAGCCTGCTGGGCATCTTCTCGTACCGGCTGGCCGAGACGATCGAGAACTACGAGGACGACGACGAGAAGGGCAAGGTACCGCTGGTCGAGCTCGTGTAAGTCCTGCTGTGACCGTCCGTCCGTATAATCGGCTTTAGAGGCTGACCGCCGAGACATTGCTCGGCTCCCAGCTGGGAATGCACCAACGTCGGCCTCGGGCTGCTCGCGCTCGTCCTCACCATCCTCGAGGTGTCCAGGCTCTTCTCCGAGACCCTAACGCCCTTCTTCATGCTGGCCACCCACGTGATCAAGATGACCTGCGCCTTTGCGGTGCTGGCGCTCGACATCGTGGTGTACACGCAGCGGTCGGAGGGCAACTGGTCGCTGATCGGTCTGGCCATCGACTGCGGTCTGCTGTGAGCCTACATGTCCTTCCATGCCCGAAGGCGGTCGTGACTAACGGAGGGGGGCGAACTACGTAGGCTGGCTATGGTGTTGCTCGGCATCTACTCCATCGTCACCTTCCGCCGGCTGCTCAAGTACGACGACTACCACCACCCGGCTAACGTCAAGCCGTTCGGGTACAGCAACAACGAGCTGGAGCTCGGCAAGGCCGGGGCCGACGCGAGCGTGCGGGGACTCCCGCAGGACGGAGTGTCGGCGGAGTACTTCTCCCAGACGTACGCGAGCGGCGGCAGCGGCGGTGGCGGCATCGGCGTCGGCGCGCGGGTCCGGTCGCACTCGGCTGCCTCCTCGGCGGATACGCGGCGCGATTCGAGGGCGACGACAGGCGAGCCGGGGAGCCGGGGACCGCTGACCCGGCGCGAGAGCTACAATCACAAGCGCGACACGCAGTTCGACGCCTTCGTCCAGCGGCGGGCCTCGTTCAACATCAAGGAGGACATCGACCGCGTCATCGGCGCCGAGTTCGGCTGGGGCAGCGGCGGGCGCGCGAGCATGGAGCGGTCGGACAGCGTCGTGGGCACGGGCGTCGTGCACAGCCAGAAAGTCCGGCCCGGGGTGGGTGCTGTCGGCGAGACGGCGGCGGCAGCAGCAGCCACGGGTGGCCGGGCCAAGAGCTGGAGCAGCGACCAGGGACTGGTGGCCGTCCCGGAGGGCGGCGACGACGAGGGGGAGGAGGGCCACGACCACGACGGCAAGCACCACCAGCGATCGACGAGCCAGGGCTCGGACCGCGAGCTGCTACTCGGCCACCAGAGGCAGCCCAGCGACGACGGCGGTGCGGCGGGCGCGCCGGGAAGTGGGGATGAGGACGGCGGTTCCGGGGCCGACAACCGGAAACGGAAGTGGCAGCCGTAGCATCTTGAAAGGGGGGGGGGGGGGGGGGCGGGGGGGGCGGGGGGGGGGGGGGGGGGGGGGGGGGGGGGGGGGGGGGGGGGGGGGG